>CABHPQ010000220.1:0-19423 GCA_902168405.1 Peromyscus aztecus
GAAGGAGAAGCTGAGGGACCATTTAGCACACGCAGAAATGGGGATGGGAAGGATTGTTCTGAGTCCCAGAGTCGCCCCATTGATTTTGGCTCTCTACAAGGAAAAGCAAGAGTCCACAGTCACAGGATTACACATGTTCTGTCTTTGGGGTGCTGGCCTCAAAGGAGAGAGGTAGGTTGCTTTTTAGTACAATCATAGTCTGTAAATAATTCATTGGGAATGCCCAATAATTCCATCAAACCTTCTTTGTTGTGGGATATTTGTGTGCTGTGTGAAGATGTATTACTGTGTTTGGTGTAATAAAAAGCTGAACAGCCAATAGCTAGGCAGGAGGGATAGGCAGGACTTCCGGGGACAGACAGGGAGTAGGAAGAGATAATTGAGGTGCAGGGGAGACACCCATGAGACATGGAGGGAGTCGGGCATACAAAACGAAAGATAGTTAAAAAAGGCCAGGCGGTGGTGGTGCACACCTTTAATCCCAGCACTCGGGAGGCAGAGCCAGGCGGATCTCTGTGAGTTCGAGGCCAGCCTGGGCTACCAAGTGAGTTCCAGGAAAGGCGCAAAGCTACACAGAGAAACCCTGTCTCAAAAAACAAAAAAAACCCCAAAAAACAACAAAAAAAGAAAGTTAAAAAAGCTACATTGTAAAATGTAGATTAATAGATTCATTAATTAATAGGGTTCATTTAAGTTATAAGAGTTAGTTAGGAACAAGCCTAAGGTATAGGTTAAGCTTTCATAATTAATAATAAGTCTTCATGTCATTATTTGTGAGCTGGTGGCCCAAAGAATAATCTGACTACACTTCTTATCAGTTTTTTCTTGCAATATATAATAGCTCTTAGGTTGAAGGTCACTATTTAGAATGTAAGGGCATGCTGTGCCATGTTCTTTGACTTTAAGATTTGCATCCCTTGGCCATAAAAGCATAAAATTTTGAAATAATCTTTCTCTGCCTATATGTGTGTGTTGTGTTTTGTGTGTGTGTGTGTGTGTGTGTGTGTGTGTGTGTGTTTGTGTGTGTGTGTATGATCTTGTATTTGAGGTGTGTTATGCATGTATGCATATGTATACATGTAGAGGACAGAAGTTGATAGCATGTGTCCTCTTTAATCATATCCACCTCATTTTTTGAGACAGGGTCTCCTACTGAACTATGAGTTATTACTAGGCCAGACTGGCTGCCTGGTGAGCTCCAAGGATCCTCTTATCTCTGACCCTGCTGACACTGAGTGTACACTGTGAAACCTAGTTTTTTCATAGGTTCTGGGGACACAAACTCAGGTCCTCAAGCTTCCACGGCAGACACTTTAGCAATGGAATCACCTCTCCATCCCCACTGAGTCTTTTTCAGAGTATAAGCAACCCTTGAGAGTTCAAGAAGGGAGCTTGTATATCCGTTGATATTCCATGTCACTTTTCTATATACTCTTTATTTAGAAAACTAGACTCTGTTGTTCCAGATTCTCTTATGCTAGATAAACATTTTAAGGTAAAGATGGCATTCCCTTCAAGGACTGTATTCTGTCACAAGGTGATAGAAACAAGTGTGTTTGCAGCTGATACAGGGCCAGGTATTGTGTACAGTGCACTGCAAAAGAGGAAGAACATATGTGCCATGTTGTAAAATCTTGAAAAACTAAGGGTCGCTGTGGGGAAACACACACAGGAAGAGGAGACAGTATTGTTCTGGCTGTTCCTTCTCCTTCTTTTTTTCCTTTTTTATCTGGACAAAGAAAGAGTCTTTAAAATGTGATCCAAGTCTTAGCATGATACTCTCTACAGAGTATCAGGAGAAGCCAGGACTTTGTACTAGAATAGGCAAAAACCCTTCCTATTAACAATTAACTTTCAACCTTCTCTCTGGTCCCATTTTTTACACTGCAAATACTCCAGAAACGTCTAATGTGGCAACCTTTCCTATCACACTTTCCTCTGGGAAAGCAAGAGAAAATGAAATTTGGTCACCAATGTACAATCATTACAAGACTTTTCCCTGAATGGACACTTAGAAATTGCTCAGATTCTTAAACCCAATAATAAATCTTGCCGGTTTCCTTTTTCAATTAGTATTTTCCTCTCCAACCTGTATAACTTTGGAAATATTAGGATTAATAATTTATAATCCATTATTTTTCACTTTGAAAATACAAACTGTTTACATATTAATTATTTTAAAATATATATATATATATATTAACATTTACATCTGAGTTCTGTTCTCAGCACCTACAGCAGGTGTCTGTAACTCCAGCTCCAAGAGTTCCAATGGACTTGTCTAACCTCTCCAAGAACCTACATTTACATGTATCTACTAGCACAGATACAGACACACAAACATGTAATTTAAAAATAAATACTTTTTTTAAAAAAAAGAATATCCAATGTTATAGAAGGAAAAAGAAAAAAATCTGCAAATGGTACCAAAAACTGCAGTTAACATTGGTACTAAAAAGTTTTGAAACTGACAAAGACTGTCATTCAGTACATGTACATTCCCCTCATGCATATTTTCCCAATTTAAACAGTCGAATCTCGCTCATCTTTATATATGGCAATTTTAGAACATCAAGTAACAGTGCTGCCCCCAATTTCCAGTCTGTTCCACTGAGAAGGAGGAAACAAACCAAAAAGAGGGAAACATTGCCATACTTATCAACATTGCATGAGTTTTCGCTCAACCAACTCAGGAAAGCCCTTCTTACCCTAATGGAACAATGGCTCCTGACAGATCTTCAGACAACATAGGAAACCATTTGCAAGAAGCCTATTAGAAACCTTAACATCATCATGAAGTGTCATCCATTGACTTCCCTTTGTGTGTCTAATGGGTGTTCTGGTAGTGTGGGATAGAAGGATACAGTCTCCTATACTGAAGCTGAAACATGCAAGATGGGCAAATAAACAAATCAATATATCCTCAAATGGTCAAGAATGGCTGTCTGCAAAAAGACAGACTTGAACCCTGCTCTAGGATGAGATAGAGTTCAGGCAATCAGAAAGAAAGCAGATGCCTGGGAGAGAATAAGGACCCTGGTAGAAGAAAAACCAACACAAAGAATATTCATAACAAGGGCTTCAGAGATGACTCCAGCCAGATTGTTTTCACTAAAAAACAAAGCAACAATAACAATAAAAATTCTGTCCCCCCAAGGGCACCCAGGCAGGGGGATCGGGATCTGTCCCTGGTGCATGGTGTGACACCTTGCACAGCCTTGGTGCAGTGTGAAGGGGCTTGGACCTGCCTAGGCTGAGTGAGCTGGGCTCTGCTGACTCCCCCCATGGGAGACCTCGATTTGGGGGATGTGGGGATGCGGGGTGGCTTGGGAAAGAGGGCTGGGGGTGGGAGGAGGGAGGAGGGGGATTCTGTGGATAGCATGAGGAGTGAGTAGAAAATTTCTTAATAAAGAAAAATAAAATAAAATTTAAAAAAATTCTGTCCCCCCAAAAAGGGAGATGGAGAACTATTCAAGAAGATACTCCATGTTGATCTCTGACTTCCACACGCACACATGCATTTGCACATATATAAACATGTATATATGTATACACACAAAAGTATATTTATAACAGGTATGGTGGGCAACATGTTTCCTAGGTAAATGTGAAACATTTTCATTTTTATCAATAATTTCTTTAAATATAGATGATTTTTAGAATAATCAATGTAGAATGGGTTATTTTGAGTTTTTTTAATTCATTAATTGTGTGTGTGTGTGTGTGTGTGTGTGTGTGTGTTTTCACTTGCATGCTCAGGCTCCACAGCACCCATGTGAAGGTCAGAGAAGAACTTTTGGAAGTAGATTCTCTCCTTCCACCATGAAAGTCCTATCATGAGGATTGGGGTGAGAGCCTTTGCCCACTGAGCTCCAGAAAGAAAGTATTTCCTTTAAATAAATATTTCTTTATGATAGGATTTTACCAATGTACAAGGCACACACAAAAACTTGTGATACTTGACCATTTTAATGACTGTCTCCAAACTGAGTATGTGGTTTACTATAGCAAAGCATAAGAACATGACTTGAGTTATTAAATACAAACTCCCAAAGCAGGATTTTAATTAAGAATCAAATTGGCAAGTGTTTAAGATGAATTCTACTGAGCTCCTCCATAGGGAAAAGCAACCAGACATAAAATACATTGACCTTACTTTAAAATTTCCAAGGCTCCAAGAACTCTGATAGGCTTCTGAGAATGATGAGCCAGGCATAGATAAATTAAAGCAATATTTACAGTTGGAAGAACAAAGACAAATGTGTGAAAGTCATATTTCTTACCTGCCGCAGCTAGCTAGAGGTCTCTTTTCACTCCTCATTTTGCGTTGACACAAACATGTAGGACTGTGAATTTTCCTCTGAATACGGCTTGGGTTTTCTCCCATGCACTGTGTTGTGGCTTTCCAGAAATTATTAAAGCTTGTTGTATTCCTTTCAAGATCTTTAAGGAGTGGTGGGAGCGATGGATCAGCAGTAAAAAGTCCTTGCTATTGTTCCATAGAATTTTGTTAGCCAGCACACTCACCTGTTAACTCAAGCTTCGAAGGATTCAATGCCCTCTTCTGGCCTCAATCAGCATCCATATATAGACACATAGACACACAGACACAGACACACACAGACACACACAGACACACACACACACACAGAGAGAGAGAGAGAGAGAGAGAGAGAGAGAGAGAGAGAGAGAGAGAGAGAGAGAGAGAAAAGGGGTGGGTGTTGGGTAATATTATGTTAAGTGGTGTTACTTTTATTTATGTTGCATTTCTTTAACTGTGAAGCTGTGATACTGTGTCCGTCTAAAACACCTGATGGTCTAATAAAGAACTGAATGGCCAATAGAAAGGATAGGTGGGCCTGGCAGGCAGAGAGAATATACAGAAGGAGAAATCTGGGAAGAGAAAGAGAAATAGCCAGAGAAGGAGGACACAAGAGGCCAGCCACCCAGCTACATAGGAAGCCACTGAGTAAGAGTAAGCGTTACAGAAGTAAGAGAATGGGAAAAGCCCAGAGGGGAAAAAGAAACAGACGGGATAATTTAAGATAAGGAAAGCTGGCTAGAAACAAGCCAAGCTAAACGCTGAGCAGTCATAAGAAAGAAAAAAAGAAACCTCTGTGTATTTTATGTGGGAGCTGAGTGGCAGGCCCCCTAAAGGAGTAAGAAAACAACCAACTGGTCAGGAGAAGAATAAAACCTTTTTAAAAAAGGTTTTAAGAATATTTAAGAAATATTTTACACTACCTATTCTACATCATTATCCTAGCTGTTCCTGTTGTGTAAGAACCAGAAAACACTTCCCTCCACACAATTTCTCATGTTCAGCTGTAAAGAGACTTTCTTTGCACTTTGGGAATATTTTTAAAGGACACATGCCTCTTCTTAAGTTTCAGAGTGGTGGGCTCCTTGCCTTGGTGTCCACAGTGTCCTTACCTGTGTCTTGTCCCACTGCTTCATCCTAGCCTACAAAGATTACAGTGATGCCATTTAGTGCATGGGTTTTAAACAGTGTTGATAGATCTTCATTTTGAAACATACTTTTTATCACTTTCTATGTAGCAGAAAAAGATTTTTCTCCTTTCTTTTAACCTGAGTTCTACCTTTCTTGAAAGCCCCATCCCTGCTTTCTTTGGGTCTGAGTTGACCTGGGATGGAGTTCCCCTAATTAGTGTTCTTTTTCATTTGTTTATGAGGTGTGCCTTTCTATGTCTCAGGCTATTTGAAGCATACCAAATCCTTGTCCTTTCAAGTGAGTTAACCTTACTGATAGTCATTGACATTACAGGAGGGTTTTCTGTACATTTCACTTCATTTTGTTACTTTTCTATACTTTCTTTTGTGATTTCTGTTGGTCTTCCATTTATGAGGGTTGGTATTTTACAGTGCAGTGTTTACATCTCACTCTTTTTTTGTTCATCATTTTAAATATCATCGATTTACTCCAAGTATGGACTAAGTATTTCTCCTCTGCTCAGCTCTACTTGCTTTCCTTCACCACAACCTAGTGTTTCATCTGCAGAGCTCTCTTTCTTAGCCCCTCCCTAATATGATTAAGGGCTCTTCTTTTTTTTTTTCTATCTGATTTGAATTCTTCAACTTATATCCTTTGATTTTTCAGGTAAAAGGTAGATGAGGAAATCCTCGACATAGGCCTTCTACATTTTTGTCTCTTTAATTTTATTTCTTTTTAAATTATAATTTTTCAGAATGTACAGTCAAGTTCAAGACATTTTGCTCAACTTGTACTCAAGGGTAAGTACATTCAGTTGTCAGCAAATGCCCTTTGGCTAAAGTTTAACTTAAATCTTCCTAGCAGGTAAAGTTGACACTCCATTCTTTTCCTTAAGGAAAAGTGTCTTCATTAAAATGGTAGGAGAAGTATATTTCTTCATTAACAATTCCCTACTCCAATCTCTCTAGTATTTAAATTTGAAGAAAGTTAGGTTATATTTAAGTTTCTTGGCTCTTTTCTAAAACATATCATAGATATTGCTTCAATGTTTCTGAGTACTGTCAAAAAATCTGTTGGAAAATTTACTTTGCATCACTGAAACATAACAATTATCCACAGAAACCTCATGGACAGCTGCAATCCCCCACCCCCCCACCCCCCACTACAAGACTGGTGCAAGGGTAAGGGATGGCCCCAAGGAAAAAGGTAATAGTAAAAGCCCTCTGGACAATAGGAATAGAAATCTTCCTATAGGTTCAGCCATCACCCACTGAAGCAGGACTCACTGTGCAAAATACTCTATGTGCCTTGGAAGTAGCTTAGAAAGCCACTGGATTCAGAATCAGAGAGGCATCTCGCATTCAAGTGTTCATAACCACTCCTGTGTTATTTTTGTTTCCTTTTGTGAGTTTTTAAGATGCATCTCTGCATTCTTTTTTACTAAATGAAAGCAGCATCTTTATTTTAAAAAAAATCTACTCCAATAGTAACTGTAACAATTCAAAAGGGAAAGAGGCAGCTACTTATATGTAGTTTAGAACAATAGAAAGGAACAATGATTATGTCATGGTAAGTGGGTCATGTGATTTCTCCAGCTGCACTTAGATGTGACTTTTTGTCTAAGTGCCCCACATCACCTTTTCTCCTCATCATCCCATCGATTATATTTTGATCTATTTATCTTCTTTCCGGATAGAGATATTTTCTTTCATATTCATTTAAATCATGTCCCAAAGTTGATACTTCTTTATAAATTGCCTCTTAGTGACTTTCCAACGTTTGGATCATTTGCCATTTCTTTGGCAAAGGGTTTCTTAAATTAGATTTTTAAAAATCAATATCAGTGTTATTTTCTTTGTATACATTTTTCAGTCATCTTTGCCTGCATTCTAAAACCAGCATTTTTTCCCTCTATCTTCTCCTCGCCTTGTTCATTTTGTTTTATTTTCTTCAAGTCTATCTTTATTGCTTATGTGCATATCCTTAATTATTCACAGTAACTGTGTTCTTTGATAGTCATGCTCATTGGTAGTTGCTCCTATATTCACACTTAGCTATGTGACTCACTAAACGAATACGACAGGAGCTTATGTCTGATCAGCATGTGGACACCAGGCTTTCTCTCTCAAAACACTCCCATCCCATTGGAAGAAGCCCGGTTTTAAACTTCTGGGCATTAGCAGATTGCACGTACAGAGAGGCTCATGCATCCCAGCTTCACAGAGCACCCAGCCAGTTCAACAGGTGAATGAAACCCTTGGAGGAAACCCAAATGAGATTGACAGAAGACCTAACATAAAATCCACAAACACCAAGGAACATCAATCATTGTTTTAAGTCATTATTCTCTGGCTAAAAGGGAAAGTGCTACCTAGAAATGAGGCATGGCTATAATGAAATTTCAAGCATGAGACATTGGCTTCAGAACTGGGCAGCAGGTGGAGGCTTGAGAAGTACAAGGGGGTCTATTGGCAAAGGCAAATGGGATGCCAACCAAAACCGTTGGCAGAGGCTGAAAGTGGGCTTGGGAAATTATTAGAAGCAAGAAAAAGAATGGCGGGCCATGTTTTATAGTTGCAAAACAGTTGGCAAACCTGTCACCTGCTGCGACCCAGAAGTGACAATCCTGCCTGATAAAGTGGTGGACCTGGCTGAGGAGACCTCCTGGCAGGATGGTGAAGGCACCAGTTGGCCTGTTACAGGTGCATATGGTGAGGCCTAGACGAAGCGAGGAGCTGAGAAGACGGTTTTATTTGCAACAGGAAATCAGAGGAAAAGAAGAGAAGGAGATGTCTGGGCTGCAAAAGATGATGCTGTTCTCATTCCAGAGTTTTCAAGTTAACAAAAGAGACTCAGTGTAAGAAGTCATTTGGGGGAAATGATCAAGCGAAGAATATGGTTATTGAACTTCATGTGTAACACAACTTCAGAAGGCTTTAAAGTGCTTCCTAGAAGAACTTCTCAGCCACACAGAACAGCTCCCATAGGTTTAAAAACATTTGCCAACAATAACCTGGTAAGGCCACACCAGACTAAGATTCATCTTCTAGAGATCCAAGCTGACCTTTGTAGCATGGAGTGAACAGTCATTGTGTTCATAGGAAACACTTGCTTTTGTCTGAAAAGAAGAGACATTTCAAGTGAAAAGAGGTCTTGGGGCTGCCACCTTTTTACAGTCACAGAGATACATGGTAGACTACCCAGCTCTTTCCTGGAGTCAAGGGAGAAAGCTCCCTAAAACCTCATGAGCACAGAGGGAAGAACTAACGGGGCCGTGCAAGGATGGAGCAGGAACTCCTTAGTCAAGGAACATCCCCAGTTCGCTTGAAAAAAAATCCCAATAAAAACTACTCAGCTAGATTGCAAACTCTGATTGGTAGCTATGATTGTCACCAATGTTCAACACACACACACACACACACACACACACACACACACACACACACACACCACCCCTTTTTAAGTAAAAAGTAGTGCCCTGGTCCTGTCCTATCATCCTGTGTTGTCTCAGCTGAAAGGGCAACTTGCATTTTTGCTTATGAATCTCCTGAGCAAAAAGGGGTACCTTGTGTCTATCCAGACCTAGTACACAAACTTAGCCTTTGAGCGGAAGTGAAACATAAGTCTGGGAGTTTCCTGCAGGTATAGCATTGAGTGGTGTCCCAGGAGCCATCCTTTGTGTAAGCACACTCCATGTCACACACACAATGACAAAATCAGCTCACCATCATCACAGTCTCACAAGGACTACTGTTGCTAAGTGAAGCATGATTTTATTGTGTATTTGAATGTTCCTCTTATGACCTTTGCCATTTCTATTTCATAAAACCTTGTCGTGACCTCTTAAAAAGGGAACATACCACACTGAGAAAGGGAATCAGCTACTCCTGCATCCCACCTAGCCTGGCTGCCAGAAATCCTTTATTTCTTTAGTGCTGTTTTCTTTCTCCTTTTCCAGTGATCATGTGGTCTTCTTTGGCTCTCTTTGGCCTCATCACTTCCCTTCCCAGAGTTCATTAAGTCTGCTGAGGATCCTTCAGACCAGCAAGTACTTCAATTGCCTTTAAGATTCTTAAAGGCAACTCTTGCCCATCTGCCTTTAATTTAAAATCCCAATAAGTTAGGGCCATCACAGGGTAAGATGATCTCAAGAAAGGAGAGGTATTTTACAGAATGGGAAAGTTATCCATTCCAGTAGTCATAGGAATAATCTCTTTAGGAAAAATGCTTTGGAATTTCCCTTATCTCTAAATCTTAAGATTTACCTTTCTAAGGGTTCCTATCATTCATTTTACGATTTATTTTTTAAAGTTGATTCTAAAACCACCTGCAGTGAGCAAAGGAGGTGAACTTTGGCATTCCGTGTGGCCCATTCATTTTTTTAGCATTTGCATGTTCATTTGATGATATGAACTCAACTTTTGAAATGAGTTCAACTTTTTAGGTCCTTCTTACAGTGCCTTATTGTAGGAACCTTTTACTAGATGTAGATAATATCAGGAGGTTTCTAAAGTCCACCCTCCACATGACCCTTCTCTGGTACACTATGCCCCATTCCCACAAAACTGGGGTGGCCTGCTACTGATGGTCCTGGTGTTTTCAAAACTACCTAACAATAACAGAATTTAAGTCATAGCTTCCTTGAATACAAGTGTGTTGTGGGAATTTGCTATGCCAATGGCCTTGGAGTGTCTGGCCTGATAGAGGCATGTTTTTTTTTTCCTGGGTAGGGTAACTGCTTAAAACTGAGGAGGGGACGCATGCTCTCTTGCTCTCTTGGGGTGGTCGGAGACTGGATGGTGGAGTGAATTCTCACAAATCTTAATTTATTTTAATTTTTATGTCTTTTTAGAGTTTTCAAAACAATAAAAGAACATAACTAAGCTGCCATCAAACCCCAGTGTAAAATCTTGTCTGTTTCTACTTCATTATGGTGATATATTGTGCACCCTAATAAATTTGCCTGAAGATCAGAGGACAGAACAAGCCACTAGATTAATCATAGAGGCTAGACAGTGATGGCACGCATCTTTAATCTTAGCACTCCGGAGGCAGAGATCCATCTGGATCTCTGTGATTTCAAAGCCACCCTGAAGTACATGAGATGGACTCAGTCTAGGAGAGAAATAGAGCCAGTCAGTGGTGGCGCACACCTTTAATCCCAGCACTTGAGATCTCATGCTTTTGCTTGAGAAGCACACAACCTTTAATCCCAGGAAGTGACAGCCAGGCAAAGAGAGGTATATAAGGCATGAGGAGACAGGAACTAGGAGCCTTTTTCAGGCTGACGAGTCCTAGAGATAAGTCGTGGCTTGTTCCTTTGTCTCTTCGATCTTCAGGCAAATTTTATTAATGTACACAATATATTATCACACTTCATCTTCCTCTTCCCCTTTTTTTATTCTTTTTCTTGCTTATCTTCTGTAACACTAAGTTCAATTCAGTATGTCTAACACTCACACTGTGTTTCAGAGTTTGTATTATGTTCAATAAAAGCCATCTAGGATCTCAGTCAAGCACTCAACTTGACTGTGTTACGAACATTCAGTTGGTGGGAAAGGATCTTTAACTCAAGGTATAAGAAAGTACTTTGACCATTTCAAAATATGTTTTGGTGAACATTTCATAATAAAATCATGGAAAAATATTAGAATCTGTGTAATTAGAAAACATAGACTCTTTGGGCCCCGGGTCATAGTTTAGTTAGTAAAATGTTTGCTGTGCGAGCATGACGACCTGAGTCCTCTGCACAAAGCTGAGTGGGGTGGCAGGCACTTACAATCCCAGTGCTTAGTGGAGAGACACAGGAAGGTTCTTGGGGTTCACTGGAACCAGCTCAGCTTATTTGATGAGCTCCAGAACAGTGAGAGACTCTGTTGTAAAAAAACGATAGCGGTCATACTTAAGGAAAAAGACCTGAGGTTGGCCTCTGCCCTGCACACACACACACACACACAGGCAAGCACGCATGCATGCATGCAGGCATGCACATGTACTCAAACAAATAGGTGCACGTACACACCAAAAAATAAAAAATTACATAAATAAGTACAGCATCTCTATGATGATGACCTTTTTTTGATGTCTGACAGACTTCCAAAGATTAGAAATCAAAGAAAACATACTCCCCATTAAGATGTTTTAATAGTAAGTATGTTTTGATAGGGAGACTTTGACTCTCTCATTTTTTGATTGGAATCCTAGTGTGTTGAAACATAAAAATGATGGTAATTTTCACAGAGCATGTTTTCAGTCATGGAAGCACAGAGCTTATAAACCCAAACAATTGCTTTAGTTTCGTCTTTCTGCAAGAGGAAGAATCTTCAATAAACCCAAACCTGGGTATCAAGGACGTGCAATCGAATGGAATAAAATGGAAGTCAAGCGGTTGCCGCTGACACATCTTTCTTTGGAACGCTCGGTTCTGCCCCTTCTCCTGTCACCAAGCCCAAGAGGCAGACCCTGCTGTGGATTGAAACTACACGCCGTAGAACTCATAGAGCTGTTTCACCTTACTCAGAATGAAGACTAGAGATGGAGTTCTTGCCTCACCATCCAGAATCAGCAGCAGCCTAAAGACACAGCAGGTGCTGGAGGTGAGACAGACACACTGTCCGCAACCAGCACCCGTAGGCCAAATAATCAGGACCCTTTCTCCCAGCTACAAGTACTTAGTTTTATCTTTTAAGAGGATTTTTGAAAATCCCATAGATGGTTGAGCTCTTGCAATTATGGAAAATATTGCTCACCAACCAAACTTCTATGGAAGGAAAATCCTACGATGTGTGGGCACACATGATCCAATGTTAGGGCTTGAAAGCTATGGTTCCGGGGAAAGACAGAACCATGTGATGCAGCCTGAGTCATTGTTTACATATTAATATCCAAAGTCAGTAAGGCCCCTTTCATGGTTCTAGTAGAATGAAGGCTTAAAGCCATTAGTGATGGTGAACTTTACAAAAGTAAGGACCTTGAATTATTCTCTATACATAAAGATTTCTAAAATAAATAAATAAATAAATAGCTAGATAAATAAATAAATATCTAATATTAAGTTACTTTCCAGTACATGGGGTATTATTAGTTTTCTAGATTAAAAAAAAAAAAAAAAGGATATCGAGTGTACTTCCATGAACTTTGGGAACAAATTTTGCTTCTCTGTGAGTGAAGGAAAAGCCCATATTCAGAAAACTTATGAGAAAGAGATTTATTCATAGAATCCTTGGATATTTTGGGCCATATGAATGAAGGAGATCTTCAGAATCAAGGCCTTGAATGAACTGTTTTGAATACTAAAGTCTGTGAAGAATTCTAGATAAAGTGCCATTTCAGAAAAGGAATTTGGATGCATACAACTTTGCAAACTTGCAGATTTGGGAGGAAGAACTTCTGAAGGCTGCTGTCTGAAATAGCTGTGCGTGTGGCGCTTTCTACAATTAAAAAATCTGCATAAACATTTTGTACTTTTTAATGGCAATTCTGCCCAGAAGGCTTTTAGATTCCCTGTCTTAGTATCAGATATTGCAATATTTTGCATTCCTTTATTTTTTTCAGTTTTACCATTTTTTTTGTGTGTGTGTGGCTAGGGAGTGGCCCAGTGTATAAGGGCACTTGCTGTACAATAGCGAGAACTTAAGTTCAGATCCCTAGCATTCACATGCAAAATCTGAACATGGTCCCTTCATATGTACACAAAAATAGAGAAAAAGAAGAGAAAATAAGAAGAAAAATTATATTGCATGCATTTAACATTCAGATACTTTGGAAATTAATGTGTTAGTTTCTAGAAAGAGAAATTTCAAGTATTTTCAATTTTTAATTTGATTTCAATACAATTAAATAATTCTCTCCCCTCCTTCCTTCCAATCTCTCCCATGGACCCCTACTCCCTCTCAAATTCATAGCTGCTTATTCTTTGATTTATACTCATACATATACTTATTATGTGTGTGAATCTAAGCATTTTTATCAACATAGTAACTTAATTTTCTCAATGCCTGTTACTATTTTCAGGTTTCTTTAAAAACTTACATATCAAGTTATTGTATGGTAAAGATATATCTATTAAGTAATTTTTATAAGATAATCTGGTAGAAAAGAAGTAAGGATCAAAGGAAGGACATCAGGAAGAAGTGAAAAGAGGAAGAAAAAGTAGGACGTGAGACAGTTTTGGAGAAATAATTTTACATTATTTATAATTTATTCTTAAATTAACTCGATGCTCATCTGTTTTTTATTAACATATTTTACAATTTAAAAAAACTAAAGTTCAAAAAAGTTACTAGTAAACACTTTTGACAGAGATATATAAGAAATACAGCCCAAATAAGAGAACAATGAAAGACTAAATTATTATGGAAAGCTTCCACTATAGTCTATTTCTCTATGCCTATCTATTTCCTCTGATTTGTTTTGCTTTATTTGTGATATAAGACATTGAAGACAAGGCTCTACTGCTAAGCTAGATACCAGGGTTTTGTTTTGCTTTGCTTTGTTTATTTGTTTGTTTATGTTTTTGAGACAATGTCTCCCTAAGTTACTTAGGCTGACTTTGAATATATAAACCTCCAGACTCAGCATTCTGAGTAGCTGGAGTGACAGGCGTGCACCACCATGGCTGACTTTGGACTCTTTGCAAGAACATTCAAGTATTACAGGTTTACTATGAGCTGTTGTTAACTAAAGTAATATCATGGTAAGTCCACAACTGATATTCAACTATTCCATGTGGGTCCATGCCCACTTTAACCATTGTGGCCATCAGGGTGTTACTGATTTCCTGTCACAGACCAGCCAGGTCTAGATGGGCCCTTTGTGTCACCTTTACATTATCCCTGATTCATAACATTCTGGGAAGAGAAGTTTTTGTTTTTTTTTTTTTTTTTTTTTCAGATTCCAGTCCTTCTGCAGTAGCATCCTTTTAGCATCAAGTATAATCCACCACTTTGACAAAGCTCTTTCAAAAACATTTTCTTGGGGTTTGAGAAATGACTCAGTGGTTAGAACTACTCCCGGCTCTTGCAGGGGACCTAGGTTTAGTTCCCAACACCTACAAGGTGGCTCACAATCCTTTATAATTCCAGGTTCGTGGGATCCAGCTCTCTCTTCTGGCCTCCACAGACACTGGATGTACATGGTGTACTTATATATATGCAGAAAAAACACCCATGCCCATCAAATAAAAAGAAATAAATAAAAAATCTTTTTAAAAGATGGTTTCCTTTCTTTGTCACATGGTGAGGAAAAAAACACATTCAAACTATTCATTAGAGTGTACATACTACATCAAATCATTAGGATTCACTATATATTCCATTTGATATACATTTAAGTAAGATTATACCATAAAAGTATTTTGAATAAATAATGATTCAACTGAAGAAATGTTTTTGTTTTCATTATGAGAACCAATACAAGAACAAAATACAATATTGTAATAAATCATCATCTACCTACAACAGAATTTAAGAGCTAGCAACATTTGGCCCCTTATACTTTATCTATATCCCACCCACTTCCCTGCTATCTACATTGGGTTCTTTTAAAACAGATGCCAAGCATTATATCATTTCACTAGAAAATTCTGAGGTCTGAATTTGCCGAAGACGAGGATGAGAGAAACATAAAGAACCACTGCCACAATGCCATCATCAGCCCAAGTCACTTTAAATAATTTCTTAATATAATCAATATTCCCTGTACATATCTCCCTGATGTGTTTGTACATGGCTGTTTTGTGGTTGGCTTATTAAATCAGCATTTGCAGTCTTCATATTGAATCTGGTTGATTTGCTTTTTAGGACTCTTATTATCTCCCAATCTCATTTTATTTCTCTCCTTGTCATCATTTTATAGCAGCATTCCCAAGAGTTCACTGTATTCCACTCTCTGGCTATAACACAATTTAGTCAAACATCTCTCTATTATTGAGCATTTCTCTTTTTTTTTCCCTGATTTTTCTTTTATTAAACAATGTTCCAATGAATATGCATATAAATAAATCTTTGAGCATACCTAGAATTATCCTATTAGGAGAAATCCTTAGAAGTGGGATGCCTCCTGGCTCTTTCCTTCAGCTTTTGCTACAGCTTGTCAAATCACTCTTCAAAATGATTGAGCTAATTTGCACTCCTACCAGCACTACAAGCTCACCAATGCCCCGCACCCTCATCAACACTGCATAATATCTTTATTTTAAATATTTGCCAATTTGATAGACCAAAAAGATAGCTTGCTGCTTTAATTTGCATTTTTTTTCAGATTATTAGCAAGAATGAATGCCCTGAATCCTTGCATCCTTGGTCAGTGCTTACCAAGGCCATAAAACTGTCTTCTGATAAGTGTGCAAAGGCTATAGATATTTAACAGTCAAGACAGGAAAACACAGGTCTTCGACACACGCTTTAATTAGTAATTCTGGCCCTGCTGAGTCCATGAGTTGAAAGAATTAATCTATTATTATCTTCTTGGAGTTGAGATAATTTTAAGTGCTTTTAAAAATATAGTCTTTCTCTTGTGTGGTCTTTCTGGAATGGCGACATTTTTCTAATTGGAGCGAATCTGCAGCATCACTACACCACCTCCACCATACTATTTCCATAGTGCATAGGAGCCACTATCCATTCACTTCCTTATCACACACAAACACACAAAAAACAATCTCCCCAAATACCAAAGCCAGTTCAAACTTGGCATGTTTCTGTCCAGCAGGGGTGTTCTTCCTTCATTGGGGTTGAACTTGGAGTGAGTGAGTAACACAGAGGAACCAGGAATGGCACATGCCTAAACTGTTGTACATGACATATACAACCAACGGTGATCTGAACCTTTTTCCTGTGTGAGCTCTGGTCATTAAGGTGTGTCTTTTGTGAAGGACCTTTTCATTCCCCTTGCCAATCAATGAATGATGAACAAATGAAAGGATGAATGATCACATCATCTTTCAACACATTACAAATCAAACAAATTGCACTGTCTTTCAGCCCATATTTCATTCTCTTGTCAACTTTTATTACAAGAACTATCCAGTCAGTAGCCATCTATTTTAAAGCAGGCCTTTGTGCCTCACATCTTAGAATTCTTCAAAGCAACTTAAACAGTCAGGGTCTTATCTCTATATGCCCCTCTAAATGAGGCCAGGTAAGATCTCTCCAGTCTGAAAGGCAAAAGATCAAAGACCACAGAATTATTGATTGTGCTTTGCTTCCTTCAACGTATGAAGAATAGAGGCCTTTCTTAACTGGGAAAAAAAATCTAACCATATGCCTTGCATTTTTATCCACTCACTTCCCTTCACCCAAAGCCTTCATCCCCTAGTCCTCTTTTGCCATGGGTAATCACTTTCACTCTGAGAAGAGTAATAACAAAGCCCTGAATCCTATATTGTTGTTACAGCACTCAGCTGACCCACAGAAATAGTTTTCTGCAGAAAACCTATATTTGGAAAATCATAATGGGCTGTCAATTCATTTCTTTTTTAATTATCATTTTTTTTAATTTTGTGTATGTGCATGTATGTGGGCATATATCTCTGTGTGCATATGCATATGCGAGTACAATGCCCACAGAAGCCAGAAGAGAACACTGGATCATTTCGAGCTGGAGTTACAGATGGTTATGAGTTGCCAGACTTGGGTGCTGGGAACCACACTTGAGTCCTTTATAAGAACAGTACATACTGTTAACTTCTAAGCAATTTTTCAAGCCCAACAATTAATTTCTTAACACAGTCATATATTTCCAACAGAATTTAAATGATAAAAGATGATGAAAGGAAGAAAGAAAAAATGATGCTATATAGTTATTCTATATTGGTCAGTTTTGCTGTTGTTTTGACAAACAACCTCCTGAGAAATATAGAGGAAAGATGTATTGTGCTTCATGGTTTCAGTCCCTGAGTCCTTGGATGCATTGTTTCAAGGCCCATGGTGGGCCATGGATGCAAAATCCAGTAGGAAATGGAAAGCAGAACAGTAAGGGATGAGAGACATAGTTTATCTTTACAAGGCATGCCCCCTGTCACCTACTTCCTCCAGCTAGGTCTTGTTTGCTAAAACTTCCAGCAACTTCTGAAATAGGCCAAGCAAGTAGAGATGAAGCTTTTATTCCATAAACCTATGGAGGCCATTTCATACTTAAGTTATGATAGATTAGATAAATGATAGATGAAAGATAGGTAGATGGATAGATGGATGGATGGATGGATGGATGGATGGATGGATGGATGGATGGATGAGTAGAAGATAGATAATAGATAGATGGATAAACGGGTGAATGGATGGATGGGTAGATATAGATAGGTAGATATAGATGGCTGGATGGATGGATGATAGCTGGATGGATGGATGGATGAATAGATGGATGGATGGATACAGATAGGTAGATAGATATAGATGGATGGAAGGATAGATAGATAGATATAGATAGATAGATATAGATGGGTGGATGAATGGGTAGATGGATAGATAGGTATAGATAGGTAGATAAATATAGACAGGAAATTAGACTGGTGATAGGTAGGTAGATACATACATACATACACATATATACATGCATATATAAATACATACATAAATACATGCATGATAGATGATAGGTAAGCAGATGACAGACTGATAGATAAGACTCCTTTTTATTTATCTACAGTTTGATTGATACATAATATTTGTATATATTTATGAAGTAAGATATGATGTTTTGATTCATCTTTACCTTGCTTACTGATCCCCTGTATAAAACTAAAAAGCTTCTAGCCATCATCAAAGGAAACAAGCTGGAATAAAGAGACAAACTACAAACTGAGAAAAACTATTAGCAACCTGTACATCTGACAGAGATTACAAAAATTTAATATTGGTACAAGGAACTTGATCCATTCACTTGCAAAAAAAATAAACGAAGTAACATAATTAAAACAAAAATTGACAAAGCTCTAAAATAAGAAATCCTTCTCGAGAGAGAGAATTCTTTGTACTCTATAGAGCAGCATTTCCAAGTGGAGCTTCATGGAACTCTAGAACCCCTCCATTATACATTAATAAGAGCAGTGTGTGTGTGTGTGTGTGTGTGTGTGTGTGTGTGTGTGTGTGTGTGTGTGTGAGAGAGAGAGAGACACAGGTTTTGGAAATGTTTCTTGCATTTGCTCCACTCGGGTTTTGTAATATGTGTAATAGTATCAGATTGAGCATTCTGAGAAATTTTGCAGAAAAATATAATCATCTTCTCAGAGTTGGTGAGAAGGTTTAGTTATTAAAGTGACCCCACATAAAATCATGAGGACCCAAGTCTCATTCTTGGCACCCAAGTTAAAACAAGCAAAACTCTGGAGTTATGGCTTAGACTTGTAGCCTCTGTGCTCAGGTGGTAGATATAGAAGGATGCCTGGAGCTTGCTGGCCAGATTGTCTAGTCAGATTAGTAGTTCCGGGTTCAGTGGCAGACATCATTCTAAAAGACCAATGGAAAGCAACTGAAGAAGATACCCAGTGTCTGTCCCTGGTCTTCACCATCAGGCAGATGCATATGCACACACACATATACACACTCCTGGCAGTGAATAAGCAAATACTTTCTGTCCCTTCATCATTTTTAATTCTGAGATAAAGTCTTGCAAAGTTGCCAACACTGTCCTTGAACTGACTCTGTGTCTAGGCAGGCCTTGAATTTGTAATCCCCTGCCTTAGCCTTCTATGTGGTTTGGATGACAGGCCTTTGTAGTGATAGTCATCATGCCCAAATCCCTGCAACATTGTCTCCAATTCTTATGCCCTTTACCTACAGAATTAAACTTATGCACATTCTCTCTCTCTTCTCTTCTCTTCTCTTCTCTTCTCTTCTCTTCTCTTCTCTTCTCTTCTCTTCTCTTCTCTTCTCTTCCTCTCCTCTCCTCTCCTCTTCTCTCTCTCTCCTCTCTCTCTCTCTCTCTCCCTCTCCCTCTCTATCTCCCTCTCCCTCTCTATCTCCCTCTCCCTCT
>CABHPQ010000220.1:32076-45581 GCA_902168405.1 Peromyscus aztecus
GTGTGTGTGTGTGTGTGTGTGTGTGTGTGTGTGTGTGTGTGTGTGTGTGGGGAGAGAGAGAGAGAGAGAGAGAGAGAGAGAGAGAGAGAGAGAGAGACTTATTACTATATCTAGTAAATATCATCATTATTACTTACAGTATTAAGTTGATGGTTCTTAGTAAGCAACCACTGATGACTCTACTTCCTCTATCTAGGTCTTACCTCACAAAATTTCCACAGACTCCCAAAACAGTGCCAGCATCTGGCTATCTATCAGGCATTCAAACACGTGAACCTACAATGTGCCTTTCAGATGTGAACCACAACACTATAGAAGGAGCGCAGAAGCAAAGAAAAACAAACTGACCTTTGACACTTTGGGTAGAGATGATGGACCTGCCAAGGGAGGAATTGCAAATTCTGGGAAGAAGTGCAGGAGCACAGAACATTCTTCACTATTTCTTCACACATTGGCTAGATGTCAATGTTGGGTATCTTATGGCTCTTCCTTCTTTTAACTTGGGTCATGAGTGTCATTACATAGCTTCTTAGCTTACCTATTACCCAATGCCCTGTCTGAGAGAGCTTTCAAGCATGCCCACCCTAAATATACTACTCTTGGATTTTCTGCATGAGCTCTCACTCTGCAGCCCGGCTCTTTTATAGTCCAGAGTGCTGGAGAATTTGCTTCTCTAAAAGTAATCCCTAACCCACAAGATATGGGAGTTGATGGATATTCTTCTTGGTTTCTTGTCCTTTGATGAGACACAACTGAATTATATCCTATGGCATTATTCAGAGGATCCATGGGGATACTGGGGCCATGATGATAACCTGCTTCTGAATGTATCATATCATTTGGTTTCCCAAACATTTCTGTCATCTCTACCCCTTCCATATCTACGCTTATCTGGGCTTCCACCTAATGAAGGAAACTGCACCTAAGTCTGTGCCTCAGGAATGATCCAACCCAGGAACCAGTTGGAAAAGATCACAAGTCAAGGAACCATGCCACTCTTTCTCACAAAATAAGCAGAGATATTCCCTGCTTCAACAATTCAACAATTTGACTTAAACATCTTGTATGTTCTCATTATATTTCAGCCTTGGTTAAGGGGCTAGCCAATGACAACTTACTTGCTGGTGGTGTGAAGCTTGCTGCTGTTGATAGACCATGAAAGACATGAGTGACTCAAGTGCAGTCCAGATGACATTAGTAATCTTCAGAGAGAAAAGGGATGGTTCCCATGCCCTGGGTAGAGAATAAGCAAAGCAGATGATAAGCAGGTGGGCATCTAAGAGGCAGCTGCTCTGAGTGCTTCAGGAGTTTAGGGACAGTGGGGAAGAACAGAGACTATAAATAATGCAGCTCTCTCCTCCAGATGTAGCCTAGGTAGGCTTCCAGCAGTCTATGGTTTACAAGATGTAAATTGCCTCTGACTTTGCTTTCCATCGGTTCTGGTCACAGCATGCTAAACTCAGCACAGAGAGGGGAACTTCCATGAAAGATTAGCCAAGCACATCAAGCGACAGTTGTAAACGTCCTCAAAGTCTCCACCCTTCTCCTACCGGAGGTATTGGGATCAATAGTCACACCTCCTCGGGCTGGCCTTATGGGGCAAGGCCTTACAGAGACACTACTCATGGGGCCATTGTACCAAGCTGAAACTAGATACACTGCTAAACTTGTCCGAGATATCCCAGACCCGCTACATAAGAAAGGGATCTGGTCTTGGACAAACAAATAGTAATAGAACCTATATTAAAAGCACGGCGATGAAAAAATGGAGAAGTTCTCATTTAATTGACCTCACCAGCCTTGTGAATCTGGATGACAAGACATCTGGAGTGTCCATGCTTGAGTTCAATGTGTAAGGAATGGTGGTTGGTTTTTAACCCAAGTTTGTCAGATACAAGACGTCAGGTTTCACATCATACATCTAATACTCACAACAAACTCATCAAGTAACTTTACATTTCTTGAATGAACATGCATAAGTGGTCAAAATTGCCCAGTAGAGGAAAAGCCCTATCTTCAGGTAAATCTGAGACACGATAACTAGTTCCAAGCTTCTCTACAGCAATTAGCCAGTATTTAGGCATGTGTTTGTGTGGTTGGGTGGCGTTCGGCATGCACACATACTCAGTGTATATTGTAATGAAGTTAATGACCAGCTTCATAGAGATTTGCACTACCCATCCCTTATACAATGCATGACACAGTGTTTCTATTTTATATGTATGAAAAGGATGAAAGAAAGGCTTGGATCTATGTCACTCTTCCTTTTTCATACCCTTTGTATATGTGAGAACCCAGAACACAATCCTCCTTACAGAACTGTCCCTGAGAAGATGTCGAATTGCTCCTGGTGTTCCTTTTAAATGTTTTTCTATTTTTTTTTCAGTTGCATCAGTCTCGCTCAGGCAGCATTTCCACATAGCTACTGAGTAACTAAAAGAGGATAATGCTTCATAAAATTAATGAAGCTTCATATGTGGGTTCACTAAGTTTTCTTTTCTGCTACAGACATCATCTTTTAAAGGAATGTTCATTTATATTGGATTACCCTTTTTCAAGCAATTTCCCATAGTTTTTTTTTTCCCACAATAGTAATGTAAAGTTGCTATGGCATTATAATGCCCACTCACACCTTAAGAAACCGAAGAGTCTAAGATCCATGAGTCTGCTCTCAACTTAGTCAATAAATGGAGAAATGGAGTCTGGAGTGTGTGTGTGTTTGTGTGTGTGTGTGTGTGTGTGTGTGTGTGCATGTTCATACTGTCTGTGAGAATGGGTGGGCCTGTTTCAGTGTCAGTTAGATATATACTAACTGATTACTCATTATACTTTAGCCAATGTATAAAAAAATAGGAATTATGGACTCTTCACTCAACAATGGAAATATGTATGTATGTATGTATATATATATATATGTGTGTGTGTGTGTGTGTGTGTGTGTGTTTGCGCACGTGTGTGTGTGTGTGTGTGTGTGTGTGTGTGTGTGTGTAAATAACCATTACTTGGCGGTCTTAGGTAATAGACCTGTAAATCAAGTAAGAAAAAAAAAAAAAAAGAAGAGCCTGACTGTATTCAGTTAAGAAATTAGATCTTCTCAAAGGTGTTTTAGCTAACCCTGGAAGAGGAGAAGAATTTGGGCAGACATAAAAATTAGGAGGAAAGGTTTCTATATGGAGACACCATATAAGGACAATAAGTCTATTTGGGGAATTATGAATGTTACAAGGACAGCTGAGATGCAAGAAAATGGTGAAGAGGAATATAGAATGCAAACATTTAGAGAGATTATAAGTGCCTCTTAAAAGCATGAACTATGGTGTGGAGATGGCTTACATGTCCTCTAGAGATTCATGTGTTGGAAATGCTCTCCAATATGCCAATGTTATACGTAAGTCCTAGGATTTAGGGTGGGGTGTAGGCTATTAGGTCTTACTTGGGGCATTGCTCTTGCAAATGATTAAGGTCATGGACCCTAAGCTAGTTCTTCTAGCTTCTTCTTTGATCATGTGATCTTTCCCTTTCACAGATGTAGTTCTGCCACAGGGATGTTAATCTGTCAGGAGGTGATGTGACTTACAGAGGGCTTCACCACAGCTGGCTCCACACCATTTGGGAGTTTCAGGTTCCAAAACTCTGAGCTGTGAACTTAATAAAGGATTTTCTTTTCTTTGCAAGTTATCCAACATCGGTAATTTTCTTACAGTAACAGAAAAAAAGGCTAATTCAGCAAATCAAAGGTGTATTTATTTTATAGAAATTGTATGGGTTTCATAATTTTCAAACAAAAATTAAAGAGTAACTCCTGAGAGAAATGGGAAAGGAACAGGGACAGATTAGTAGATTGTTATGAGTAGTAACAGACTTTCTATGCGCCATCCCTTCCTTGACTGCCACTGGGTGGCATTTTCTAGACTATTCCCTGGGTCTACAGCATCTTATTCATGTGCCTGTGGCAACTGGTGTGTACTGCATTTTACTTTTTTTGTATCTGAATCTATCTCAATTTGTCTTTTCCCTTCCACCATCCCACCCAACTTAGAGTCAGGCCTACCAGAGAAAGTAACTACCATTTTTTGTGCTATTAATCTTTATAAGCCAAACTCACTTCATATCTCCTGACTCACAGTAGGTGGTCAAATAAAACCTTATTGGATTTTGTTGAATGGAATCCATAGGAAAAGACAAAGACATGAAAATATCAATGACTGTTAGACAGAATGAAAGGAGTTAAGAAATTTCTGTTCTAATGGTCATTGTATTCTCTGTGTGAAAGGAAGCAAAGTAACAGACTAGAAAAAAGAAAGATGAATTCTGTTGATTTCTTAAAAAATCAGTGAAAGCTCAACTCTAGAAGAGGCAAGAATACTAAATTATAAATGGGACAAAGGACATTTAAAATAAAGTGTCCATGTGGAACAAAAAACATGTTGAAGAGTGGAAACTCATGTTGGAAATTTTTATGTATGTGGAATCAAGTAGTCAAATAATTTAGAATGCTGTAGGATAATCAATTAAAATACCATAGTTTGAGGGCACAGAAAGGCTAGAGAATGAGAACAGAGGTATTCATTGAGATTTGTATTTTATATTCATTGAGTTTTCTACACAAGGAAAAAAATGAAGTGGGTTAAAAACAATTAAAAGCCATAAAATAAAAGAAAAAGTTTGACTTTCAAGACAAAGCAGGTAAGAACGTAACAGACCTCATATATCCACTATTACATGCTAGCTGTGACTTGAAATAAAATTATTAGTCTCTCAGCAACTAGCAAATAACTATTGCTAGATATTCTAGAAACTTAAAGATCCTCTGTGTTTCTAGACCTAAGAAATGATGTGTCCCATGATCTAAATGTAGAGAATCAGCAGGCATTAGAATCAGTCACCTTTAAGCAAGAAGCGATGTGAACAGAACTCACAAGCACCAGGCAGCCATCACTCACCACTGTCACAGAAAAAGATGAACAGGTTTCCTTGAAGGGTGACCATTATCCCAAGTTGTGCTGAGATGGGCATCTTGTTCCTCCACTCTTCACTTTCCTCTAAGTCCGGAGATGTTGACCTCTGATTTTCAACCCAGAATCCCCTGCTTTCTGGCGCCTGGGACAGTGAGACATCAGCGGGAGTCTGAAGGACAGAGACAAAAGAGGTCAGGGCATTGACCCACTTCCCTGTGCTGACTGCCTGCCAGGTCATGAGTTGCTGGTGGCGGTGCTTTTATGACAAGATTTCCTATAGGCAAAACCTCTTATAGTTCAGCTCTTTCATCCACATCCCTGCTGGGCAAGGAGATGGTAATGAACAATACTTAATGCTCTTTTTTTTTTATCAATTGACTTTCTTGCATATTCTTAAAGACATCATTTGAGCATCATTTCTCACTGCCGAAGGCACAAAGATGATAGGTAGTTTCATACAGACTCAACTGAAATTGCTAGTCAGCTGTTTCGAGGTACGTGTATTTGCGTGTGACTCTGTGCATCTTGGTGGTGCGTTCTGCTACACAAAATGATGTCATGTTGCCAAGATGTTTGCTTCGTCTTAAGATGGAAGCATAGCTACAAATGAAATCAAAACCCATTGAATACCAAGTTTGGTTTCACTCAATTCTGGTTAAATCAAGTTGATGAAAATGGACGTAAGGAAAGAAAAAAAAAAACATTTCCCACAGGATCTCAAAATGAATCTCTCTCTCTCTCTTTCTCTCTCTCTCTCTCCCTCCCTCCCTCCCTCTCTCTCTCTCTCCCTCTCTCTTCCTCTGAGGATTAGAGGCAATTTGTGGTTGCCGAGTAATGGAGAGACATTTTCTTCGGTGGTGTAACAACTGGCAAGCTGCTGGTGCTTCTTACTGTTTCATATATGTATAAATTGTGAGGGCTGCTTGGGAAGAGGAAGGCAATCAGTGTGACTGGGAAGGAAATAAGAATGGACAATGGGATGAATATGATTAACATGCACATTTTTGCATGAAAATATCATAGTGATATTTATTGTATGAATAATTAATATATTACAATAGAAACTAAAAAGAAAACATCTTTTTTTGTGAAGTTCTGCTTAACAGAAAACACCCACATCCTGAATAACTCCTGGAATAATCAGCATGAGGAACCTGGAGATGAGCACCCATCAGGTTTGCCTTGCCTCCAAGACAAGAGAAGAAAACCCTGATGCTTGTGACCGACTCACAATTCAGTTATGAGGCCCTGATGTATAGCCCTGCCTGGGGCCACCTTTGTTCCAAGGACAAGCAAAAAAGAGGGACAAGTAAGCCCTTCTGAGTTCACCTCACAATGCCTATAATTTTCAGTGCTGAGAAACAATTAGAAAAGCCTAAAAATAAAGCGCATTGCCTCAATGCATTCATTCCTATTCACATGCAACCTCTTAGTTTCCCTTGATCTCTAGTTGCTCAGGATGACAATGGCAAAGAAGCCATTAATTAGTTGTTAATAGCAAGTCCTTTTTAACCTTTATCACAAATATCAAATATTCATCAGCTATGTGTGGAGAACCAGGTCTTCCCTGAAGTGGGCAGTGCCTCTGTTCTATTTTGCTCAACCTTTTTGGAAGGAGAGAATAGCAATTACATTTTTTTTATTATAACCATCTTTTGATCAAATTTTCTTTTAATTATAAAGCATAATTATGTGGAAGAGATGGGCTAATATCATCCCTAAGCATTTTTTTTTTAGTCTGCCTCTACTTTAACCACACACAAATCATAGGAAAGGGTAGGAAATGCGTTTCTCACCCAAGGGACCTTCAGAGCAACATTAACACACTGGGATATTTCAGGACTGAGAGATAAGTAGCAAGCAGAACTGGATCTATGCGAAAAAGCAAACCCAGAGGAAAACATAGCCAAACATCCAGGTAAGCATTGCTGCATGCCAAAAGAGATTCTGGGAGAACGTCAGAGCCGCACTTGATAGAAGGGAAGAAGAGTGGAAACAGAGCATCACCGAGGTCTTCAGGTGGAGGGTGACTGGGAAGACTCTGCAATAAAAATGTGGCTGCCACACTTGTGAACCTGCAGCATCTCTGTTTACCTACATCAGACCAGCATTAGATCAGGCCAGTTAACTTTCCAGTGTGGATAGTGGAGGGCTTCCTGAAGCCACACTCCTTGATTAGAAGTTATTAGCACTCAATGGCAGCCATGGAACGGGTAGCTATTTCTCCTTGGCCCTCTGGTAGATTGTCCATACTCCAAGGGATGCCCCCGTACCCATGTACATATGGGTAGTGCTAACTGGGCACACAATGGGATATTTTTTTAAAAGTAAAATATAAAATGGGGAGGAGAAAGAACTGTTGGAGAGACAGGAAGGAAGGAAATGAAAGGTGGATAGGATCGTAACACATACATAAATTGTATACATGTGCTAAATCTTCAAAGAAGAACAGCTGAAGAATAACACCTAAGTCAATTGGCAGCTTTTGTTTGGCATGCAAAAGACAGCCAAGAGGAAGTTCTTCAAGCAGACAGGAGAGCGGATCTTAGGCTCCAAACACTGTGCTCTGCAGGTTCCAATCCTTAAATATCAGCACACTCTGGGGTTGGGTGATGCTGGAGAATTCATGTGCCCCACAAAAGTCTGATGTTGAAGGCTTAATCCTCAATGTGACAGTGTTGAGAGATGAAGCCTTTAAGAGGTGACCAGGAGTATTCTGGTTAAAATGTCATTTCAGCATGTTCTATGTCATCATGGCAAAAGTGGTTTCACGTTCCTGGACAGGATTAACTGTTAAGGCATATTCTACCCCAACTTGCTCCAAAGCTGTCTTTTGAACTTCCTTACTTTGCCATGAGATGACACAGCTCTAAGGACCTCTCCAGAGGTAACCCCTCAATGATGTACTTTCTTATTCCAGAACCATGAGCCTCAGAAGCTTGCATTGTTTATAGGTTATCTACTCCTGGGTATTGACTTACAGCACTACTAAGGTAGGTCATCATTCTCTGCCTTGGGAAGACCCTCCTTGGCTTAAAAGCACTGAAAAGGAACCAGAGTAATCTAATTTTCACTGAGCAGCAAGACACAGAAGCAGAGATGGGAAAGCAACCAAAGAAAATAAAAATATTTCATTAAAATTTAAAAATGAACTGTGTTGAGGAGATTCCTGTTTTCATGGTAAAAACATCATACTCTTTCCAAAGCCTCAAGCTGGCATACTTTTATTTGAAAATAGCATTAGATCTCATATAGACTCAGTAGTTCATATTAGGTGTTACTGAATAACGTAACAACGCACAGCACATTCTTTGTATATCTACTATATCATTTGTCAGCCACTGGATACAAAATGCTTAAGAAATGCAAGCAAGACATTTGGCCTGAAATTTAAGTTGTCCTTTCATTAAAAAGAAGGATATATATATATGCTGGGCAAGGCAGGAAAATTTCTGAGTTCCAGGCTAGCCTGGTCTACATAATGAGTTTCAGGCTAGCCAGTCAAGTGAGACCCTGTTTCAAAAAAAAAAAAAAAAAAGCCATACAAACACAAAGCCAGGTCATTGCAAAAAGAAAAAAAAGAAAAAAAGAATCAATTTAAAGAGGGCAAAATGAAGCAAAGAGAATAATGTAAATATCACACCTTTGAAGTAGGTATTATGATTTTGTGTGGATAGAAATGATTACATTGTGGAGAGCTGAGTTAGTTGGAGACCTAATGTCTCATGTGGCAAGCACAAAGCTGAATCCCCCTGTGCAGCTTGCTGATGCTATAGAGGATCACAAGGTTAAATGCAAGGTGGTACTCAATAGGCTGGAGTTGGAGAATTGCTGACACTCAGAATGCAGTTAGGAGTTGATCTGCACATGTCTCCCTAACAGTACCACAGACAGAGAAGCAGAAAGCACATGGGTACCAAGAAAATCAGAGGCAGGAAAAGTAAATCCAAGGGATGCTCTGCAATTCTTCAGTTATGCTCACAATATAAAAACATACCAACTCAGGAAAAAGAGCCAGAAAATTTAGCAAAAGAGAACAGGAAACAAAAGAAAAGGACTGAAAAAATGAGAAAGACAAGTCTAATTCAAGGGTTAAAATAAGATTAAAGGGAGTGCAAGAAGGGAAAGGCTGTAAGTACACAAAGCACAATTGATCCACCCAAAAGGCTACTGTAATGTGTTAAAATATTTTAAAGGCTGTATAGCCTTTGAAATATTTAGAACAAATCTCATAAAAGAAAACACACGAGAAGAAACTGAGAAATCCATAACCTTTGTTGGAGAATTGAATGCCATTTCCTTGTAATGGATAAAACAAAGAGATAAATAAAAGTAAATAAGAGGGTTAAGGATTAAATAAAACAATAGCATTGCAACGAGACAGTCTGACCCAGCAAACAGAAAACAAACACTCTTTCAAATGCCTATGAAACACTATGCCATACAGGACGACTATTTTAACAGGGCTCAATAAATTACTACCATATTATTTAGCCACAATATATCAAAAATAGAAATTAAATATAAATTAGGCTATCAAAGGGTCTATTTACTTGGGAAGCTTTAAACTGACTTTTAAATAACCACTGGCTTGGAAAAGGCAATCTAAATAGCAATTGCATTAGAAAAGAACTTGAATACTGTATTTACAAAACACTTTCTCTAAGGAAAAAAATCTCTACCCATATCCACAAATGAGTCTGGAGACACTGATGAGGTTTATGAAAATTAAAACGCCTGTATTCTACTACATCTCTTCTCGTGTGCCCTTCAGAAATAAAAACAACAAATATAGAGTAATTCAGAGAGGTATAAGGTGATGAGTTTTGTAGACAGGAACACTTTATTCCCATGGACTATTGCTGAAAACTTACATTGGTAGATCTTCTGGGGGGTGGGCAATTTGTCAATAACTATAATGACTTTAAATACATATCCCATTTGATTGAACAGAATGACTTCTAGGAATCTAACCCAATCCAATACTCACACTCTTGTAAATGATATATTCTTAAGAATGTCCTTTGTGGAAATACTTTTACTGAGAAAAAAGTAGAAAACCAGGAATTATAAATCAATACAAAACTACTTACACAAATGGTGTTTGCTCAGTTAATGAGATACGGTGCAGATTCTGTTCCATTTTTGTTTTGTTTATTATTTATTTATTTGAAAAAAATGTTCTGGTGCAGTTGTAATTTTAGACTGTTATGAAGTCAAAATATCAGCCTTACAATAATGCCTAGGAATGAGCTCTCACTTCGATATGCATCTGTGTATATGTGCTCACAGAAATGTGAGAGAAAATGAAGATATAACGGAAATATTTGAACATATATTAATGGACAAAATAGTACCCTGTGAAATGTTGGAGATGTCTTGACATGGGCACCTTAACAGGGGTCTGGGAAACATTTTTATCTCTTGGTTCAGAATTTCTAGGTGATGTCTGGATTTTACATAGAATATAGTCACATGTTCTATCTGAACAAAAGACAAGATTCCCATACTCTTTAAAATATAAAATAGTAAAGAAGCAGAAATACATTATTTGGTATTACAAAAAAAAATCACCCATACTATTAATGCATATTTTTCTTTTATTTTTTATTGTATTTTTATTATTTCAAATAATTTTTAAATTTAAACATATTTGATCATATTCTTCCCCTCCCCAATATCTATCCAGATTCTCTCCCCCTCCCTACCTACCAAACGTTAAGTTATATCTCAAAAAACAAACAGTTGAATGTGATAACTGCTACATGGAAACCACATGGTCTGAATACCAATCTTTCAGTGCACGAGACTATGTTACATTACATATTTGAACCAAAATACACTACTGCTGCCCACACAAAATACAATGATGTCCTATTATACCTTGATAGCTATAATGTCTCGTGTCTTTTTTTCTACTATGTGTATGGACATCATTACAAAATCATCTCTTAAATATGAGTGACAGTTGTCAATGATTATGTTTGTTATTACCATGACAACTGTGGCTATCTTTAAAAGAGCAGGGCTACTCAGTGAGACTTCTCATACTCACATGTCCAGAGAAATCTTTGAGACTTTATTCTAACCACGCAACTTCCTGCGCTGCCATGGCTCTTGGTACAGTTGCTTTGGTTTCAGCCACTTTCTCCCATCCACACCAAATGCCATGTGGCAGCTTAGAAGACTTTCCCATGGTCATGACAAGGACAAATGTCAACATGATGATCCTATTCTCAGTCACTCTAGAGGCACCTGCTTATGCCTGTTCCTAACTCCACGTAATTGTCAATCTAGGAGAAATATCAGCTCCCTAACAGCCATGACAGACATCTATAAGCATCACTCTCCACTTTATTGTCCACAGATCAATCCAGGTGACACACTTCCTGCACGTTCACTTTATTTTGCAAGGTTAAAAAACAATTAAGCCTTAAGAGCACATAACGAGGAGCTGCTTAGGAAGTAAGGGCCTGGTAGCTGCTTAAGTGCTGCTGAAGACTGTGTTGGAGCAAAAGGGAGCTACTAAAGATGAGACATTTCAGAGGGAAAATCTTCAGAACAGGCGATGGACTATACAGGGAACATGAGGAACCAGGAATTATGAAGAATTGGTAATAAAAGCTGGATGGATCCATGTGTCATTGGGAGAGAGAGCTAACACTGATGAGGTGAGAGACAGGAGAGCTTGATGTGTGTTGTAAAAGAGGAGACATTGGCAACTGGTTTCAGATCCAAACAGAAAGGGATGCTGAATTGTATTCAAACATCCTGCTAGCAACTTTACTATTAGAATTGAATAACAAAGCTTATTGCTCTATATTTATTTCTATGGAATTAACAATGAAAATAAAAATATAATTGTCCTAGAAACTAATAACATTTTAAATGAATTAAAATTATGAATGATAATTATAAAATTCAAGGTTAGATCTTGTCCTAAAACAAGAAGTTATGGCCAGTTTTATATGATATTACTATTTCTCCATTATTATTTTTCTCTATATTGACTTGCTTTTGTGAATAAATATGTCTCCAGCCACACTTGAACACTATTAATAATTAACGTTTTATATTTTCTTGGAGATTTGCCACGTCTAATAAACCCACCACGACCATAGCTGACCAATCATTTGCCTTGCTTTGTACTACATGAATAAACTGCACTGTTATTATGTTTATAACTAGATATAGGCCACATTTGTATAATTATCATTCTTATGTTTCTTCTAGCAGATTTTTAGTCCTTAAACAAAATGTTATATTTCTGTTATCTCTCTTTTATTAAAGTAGTAAGGAATATAGCCACTATTTACTTGGTATTCAATAAATGTTATTGAGTGTAATTTATATTTATTTTGATTCAGAACATTGAAAGACCTTTACTGTTTGGAAACTCTTTTATACAGCATAAGGAAATAATCTAATTTTCTTTATTTCATTTGCTTTTCTCTCCAGATGCACCTAATATTCGTAGGCTGGCTATCTGTCCTTTGTCCTCTTCTCTATTTTCTTTTCTATCTATTCAAGCCTGTGAACTTTCAACTTTACATTCAGATTTTTACTTGTATAATACTGATTTTGTTTCATACACTGCAAGTTCTCTAATTTATCCTCTCTTACAAGGAATGTATTCCCTTTCCCTGGATCTTTTTAAGTTCTTTCTTTCTTTTTCTTCTTCTTCCTCCTCTTCTTCCTTCCTCTTTCTTCCTGAATCCTGGAAAGACACTACTTTGGTGTTGTGGAGAGGAACTTATGTAACTTCTTGCAACTGATTTGCTCCAGTCAGCTCATCTATAAAATGAGAGCAAATTAGAGTACCTTCTTCATTAGACCGTGGGGGTTAAAGGTAAGGAAATACGAACATCTCCTACACCAGGGTACATTCTAATGCCGTAGAGAAGGGTTCCCCTTCTCTGTTGTTGGTGTTCCCTTCTGTGAGATGGAATATACCATCCAGGAGTAACTCCTTGCTCCCTTCATCTTCCCTCCTCTCTCCAATAAGCTGACAGGCTGGTAACATAAGTCCTCAGCCTCTTCTGTCTTCTTTCTGTATCCCCCTTGTCTGCAGCATCATTGCTCAGTTTTTAATAAATACATTCATTGTTTTCCACTTTTTTATTGTTATTAACAATCTGATTCTGACTCAAGTGGAAAAGTGGTATGCTACCTGTTAGGGTAACCTGAAGTTCCCAGTATGTGGTTCATTAGGTTGGGAATCTAGAAGGAAAAAAAAAGTGTATGTATGTATATATCAATATATAGATAGATAGATAGATAGATAGATAGATAGATAGATAGTTTAGATTTCATTCCAGGATGCCAAAACATCTGCAATTTGTAATTTATAGCAATCACTAAGAGGCAGGGCATCCAGTTAAGGAGGTACTATACCAGACCATAGTCACGTAGTGTTGGTTTATTTTGTGTTTGCTTCTCATTAGATAGATAGGTGATAGACATACATGATAGATGATAGATGATAGGTAGATAGATACAGGATAGAGAGAAGATAGATAGATAGATAGATAGATAGATAGATAGATA
>CABHPQ010000221.1:0-50041 GCA_902168405.1 Peromyscus aztecus
GTGTGGTCTGTCTGGAAAGAGGCCATGGTGGCAGAAATGAAGTCTTAGACCCAGTTATTTTGAGGAATTCTAAGTTTACAGAATGGTGGATTTAATTATAGATTAGGGAATCCTACTGTTGAGTATTCGGCTGGGGTTGGCGGAGTACAGCTTTAGTCCCAGCACCCTGGAGGCAGAGGCAGGCGGATCTCTGTGAGTTCAAGAGAAGGCTCAGTGAGGAGAGCGCTCGCTGCTCAGGTCTAAGGACCTGCACCTGAATCCCTAGGACCCACATAATGCTGGGTGTAGTGATGGGCACATTTGTAATCCCCATGCTTTTACGGCAAGATGAAATGCAGAGACACGAGAGTCCCCAGAAGCTCGTGGACCAGTGAGCCTGGCAAAGGCAGCGGGGGACAAAAGACTCTTGTTTCCAACATGGAAATTGAGGATCAGCACCCAAGGTCACTCTCTGACTCCCACGGAGGCACCACGGCACGCTCACACCCAGACACTCTCATGCACACACACGTACACACAAACACACAAAACAGATATCTTTCAGCAAGGAAATGGCTGGGAACTTGGCATTCAAGGACAAATATGACCTGCAGGATTGGTCTTCTGGTTATAAAAGATCTTGATTTTTTTTTCTTTTTCCAGAATAAACTGGAGGGTCTTTTGCCCTTAATATTGGAGATAGCAATGATCAAGGACACGAAACCCGTCCTTTGTAGAAAAAAAACTATCCATGTATATGCCTTCATTTTCTAAGACAATCAATTTCTTTTGCCATAACATACATGTATGGGGTGGGGGCGGGGGCTGGAGAGATGGCTCAGCGGTTGAGAGCACTGGTCACTCTTCTCGAGGACCTGGGATCAATTCCCAGCACCCACATGGCAACTCACTGTCTATAACTCCAGTTCCAGGGCTTCTGACACCTCATGCAGACATACACGTAGGCAAAACACGAATGAGCGCGCGTGCACACATGCACATGCACAGAGCACTTGTTCTTGCCAAGGACCTGGGTTCAATTTTCAGCTCCCACATGGTGGTTCACAACCACCCCATGCTCTAGCTCCAGGGGATATAGCACCTTCTTCTGACCTTCGTGGGCACCAGACATGCATGCGGTGCACTTACATCCATGCAGGCAAAACAGTCATACACATAGAATAAATAAATCTAAAACAAGGGATGGCTGCTGTCTCAGGAGTTCCCAAAGCTCTTCCTCCTACTCACCACCCCTCCCCTGCCTCTCCCTGGACAAGGATAGAAACAACACATGCACACCGTAGAAAACGAAACATCCAAGCAAAAACGAAGCGTCCACCCACACCTTCAGAGTGTGCCTGGGGCCACAGATCTCTACTCATTGTTTGTACTTAGCATCCACATATTTTCAATCCCCCCCTGCCCCTGCCAAACAAACAAACAAACAAACAAACAACAGCCACAACAAAAGCCAGATGCCTGGATAATAGCCAAGCTATCATCATATTCTTCCTCACACCATCTTTCGCACCAAAAAGTTGAGTTATAATATTTACTTATACTAAGACACCCATTTACCTACCATACTTACTAAAGTCATGTGCTCAGTGGCAAAAGTCATCTTAAAAGGAATCTGTTGATCTCAAAAAGCACCATCAAGGCCTTAACACTGACTGAAATCCTAGTAAGGCTCTAAGAGCCATTTTGTTTTTTAAGTATTGGATTTTCCTATTTTGTTAGGCATTTCTGAAAGAGAAAGACCAAACTTACCAATTCTAATACTGATAAATATAGGCACTACTCATTCAAAACAGAAAAATTAGCATTATTAACTAATTTTTAAGTATCCCCAAATCTCCCAATAAATAAAAAAAGATTTGAACAGGTCTATGAAAGTGTTGAAGTAACTATTAAAAATTTCAGCCTTAGTAGTTAAAAGGAGGATATTGAATTAGTTAGGGCATCATTGGTATATACACAAATCGATTAATCTTGTGCTTCAATTATATTGAAAAACAAACCAACCACCTTGATTTTCCTTTAATTTATAACCTAAGGACAGGTTTTGCTAACCAGAAGTAAATTATAGCTCAGGTGTTGCCAAGTTCCAAAATACTACCTCTCAGCAAACTCCAGACTTAAGAGACTTCGGCATATTTTTATCTGTTATAAGGGAAAACACTTAAGTCCGTGATGGGGGAATCCGTGTCACGTCACGCTAAGCTGATGTTAGCATTGCTCTCGAGGAGTTAAACCGCAGCCGTTACATACAGTTGCGTCATTTATAATGTAGCCAACTGTGGAGCGGCCAGCTTGAGTTCATGGAGCCTTCCTCTAAAGATCATTTTGAAAAAAATATCAAGTGGGTAGAGAAACACAGCGAAGCCCGCAACAGAGATGTGATCAGACAAATCCAGAAGCTGAGGCATTCTCAGGAGTTGCTGTCTCTTCAATAAGGGTTTTGTCCAGAAAAGACTTAATGGACATGTGGACGTGGCCCAGGGAAGTGTCCTGCATCATCCTCAATTTGGTATGATCTAGATACAGCGGCTGTGAAACACAATTTGGGGTGAGAAATGGGAATGCACCCTGTGAGGGCACTAATGGGAAAATAAAAAAGCAGGTTAAACAGTGTATGTAAAATATGGCTCCCCTCGAGTCTTGAAGCCTCGATTTTTTTTTTTTTTTTTGTGTGTGTGTGTGTGTGTGTGTGTGTGTGTGTGTAGGGGGAGGAGAGTACAGTAAGTCTGAGGTTATTTATTTTTTTTCGAGACAGGGTTTTTCTGTGTAGTTTTGGTGCCTGTCCTAGATCTCGCTCTGTAGACCAGGCTGGCCTCGAACTCACAGAGATCCGCCTGGCTCTACCTCCCGAGTGCTGGGATTAAAGGCGTGCGCCACCACTGCTCGGCCTTGTAAATCTGAGTTTTATCATTGATAATTTCAGGTGTATGAGCATGGTGCTTTCATCACGGCTGGAAGCATTTTAAATTTTCCATAGTCTATGTGTCCTGGTCCTGTACTAATAAAATAATTTGAAGTACATATTCTATGGAAAACCCTTGACTTTTTGTCCTATGAATAGACCTATTTATGATCATCTGTCACAGCAAATTTGTTGGATACGGGTGTGAGAAGAGATGGACGAACTGAAGATTTTTATCAAGAGGTCTCCCCTTCAATTCTCTGACTTTATAGAGATGCATTTACTGACTTCCATGTCATTTCAACTGCATTAAAGACGCCATCTTGACTTCTCGTCGGAGACAGAGCAAGTCTCCCCATGAATATCAGGTAGTTCAGAATGAAATGCACATTATTAAATAAACTCACATGGCAGAAAGGATTCGAGGGACCTTTGCATAATAGTCAAGCAGTTTCTTTTCCACCAGGAAGGGTCAAGCTTAATGGATTTCAGGATCACTACAACAAAATGGGATCCTACAAAGTAAGCGGCCATTTTAGAATGTCCACATTCACACTGCCTTAAAAAAGTGAACCAAGGCACAGAAAAATTATTTTCTTTCATCTTAAGAGTGTTCGGTTTCAGCAGATTCTGACAGCAAACCGACTTCATGTCATTTCTTTCAAACTTCATGTTTAAGTCACGTCTTTTGGGAGTTGTTCACATTTTCTAATTTAAGGTTGATCTTTAGAAGTCTAACTTTTGAAAAAAAAATTGAAAATCATTTGGCACATTTAACCGTCATCTATTTAGAAGAGCGTCAATTAGATCTGGAGGTTGAAAACATCTAAGTCTGGGGTCTGGGGAGACGGCTCATTAGGTAAAGTGCTTGCTGCTCAGGCATGAAGACCAGAGTTTGGGTCACCAGAACCCGTACAAAAAGGGCAGACACAGCAGTGTGTGCCAGAAATCCCAGCCCTGAGGAGGAAGATCCCGGCTGGCTAGCTGTCTCCATCACTGTTCGGTTGCTGTGAAGAGACACCATGACCAAGGCAATTCTTATGAAAGAAAGCATTTCACTGGGGGCTGGCTTCCAGCTTCAGAGGCTACGTCTATTATCATCACGGCGGACAGCATGCTGGAGAAGTTGCCGAGAGCTACCTCCTGATCTGCAGGCTGAGGGAGAGAGCCTGGGCCTGACATGGGCTTTTTGAAACCTCAAAGCCCACCCCCAGGGACATACTTCCTTCCAAGAAGGCCACACCTCCTAGTCCTGCTAATCTTTTCAAATGGTGCTGTCGTTCCCTGATGACGAAACAGTCAAGCCCTTCGTCTTCTTCCCACGAAGTTTCAGTCTTCAAAATACACACCGGGCGAAGTCATTTCTCCCTTCAAGCCCTTCGCTGGCTTCTTATCACCCTGAGCACCAAGTCCAGACCCTTCACTGTCTCAATGACTGTGATCAGTCTCACGCTGCCCTCGCCTCCAAACACTTCATTTTCACTCACTCTGCTCCAACTAGATCGTCCCCTTTCAGTATCCCATGAGCACCTTGTGCTGGCAGAGAGCAGCACATCCGTCTCCAGCACAGACTTCGGCCTCTGTAGCTTTCCCCAGCCAGTGCTTCCATGGGAGGGATTCCGTCCTTGGATCAGATGCTGTACAGCTCTCAGCTTACTTCTTGGCTGAAATATCAGGCCTTTTCCCAGCAAAAAAAAGAGCACTCATGGCAATATCTTACATTTCTTTTTGCTTAGTTGATTTGAGACAGGGTCTCACTACGTCACCCCGACTGGCCTGGAACTCACTATGTAGACAAAACTGGCCTTGAATTCATGGAGATCCACCTGCCTCTGCCTCCCTAGTGCTGGGACTAAAGGTGTACACCACTGTGCCTGGCTGTCTTATAGTTCTTTACGGTACCATTAGTACTTACTTTAAATGTGTACACATAACACACTCACACACACACACACACAGACACGCACACACACATTTATAGTTTGCCTCTCAACACATAATTTAAAGAGCACAATGATAAGGACTTCGTTTTGTTCACTGATGAATTCCCAGTGTCAAGAATAATGTTTGAGGCCGGGCATTGGTGGCGCACGCCTTTAATCCCAGCATTCGGGAGGCAGAGGCAGGCGGATCTCTGTGAGTTCGAGGCCAGCCTGGCCTACCAAGTGAGCTCCAGGAAAGGCGCAAAGCTACACAGAGAAACCCTGTCTCGAAAAACCAAAAAAAAAAAAAAAAAAAAGAATAATGTTTGAGGGAGGTTATGTAGAGCTCTTTAGCCCCAATCAGTACTATTTGCTGTACACTAAGCACTTAGCACAACTGATTTAAGCACTCAACACTTGGCTCATGAGTGTTTAAGCACTCAGCACTTAGTTCATGGGTGTATAACATGTGCAAGACTCTGGAAACCTTGCATGTGTTTATATATGCATTGCATAACTTATATTGATTTGTATCGGCATATACTTATGTGTGTATGTTATCAAGGGACTGGATTGTAGTCAGCTGTGAGGTCTCTGGTTTGCTCCCCGGCACCGACAAGCAATAACCCCAAACCAACCGAGAAAAGAAGTGTTTGAGGCCGGTTGGTAGGGCTGGGGATCAAACTCAGGGCTTCACTCATGCTAGGGTAATGGTCTACCCATGAGCAAGAGCCCCAGCCCCAGTAAGTCGGTTTGAGCTGATACCAACAGTTAGAGCAGTGATAGAGCATAGCTTGAAAACCGTATTCTGTCCTTTCTGGCTGAGTCCACCAGGACAACAACTGGCTCTCACCGGCTTTCGTTTGCAATGATGCTTTATCATATGCACCTCACAGCTGATCCTGTCAAGGTATCACGCGTGGTTAGCTTGGAGTTTTGTTTTTTCTGAGCACGACATAAAAATGCATTATTCCAATAAACGATGGCATTTTTTCCTCATTAACGAACGACAGTCGCTGTACATAAACCCTCAAGTACTTACGTCGATTAGGTCGGAAAGGTCATGAATGTAGTACTTGAACACCGAGGCGTTGGTTGCTTCAAGTGTTAGGAGATACTCGTTCCGCGCTTTAATCGATTTCAGCTTATTTTCTGAATATTTTGCTTGTCTCTGGTAAGGAAGAAGACACAGGGATCAGGAATGGAAGTGAAGTCATTTTAATAAGACAGAAACATGCACGGGTTTTCATTAATCTAAGCAATTTCTTCCATATATAAAAAAACGATCCTCCGGGTCCTTGGTGGAAAGTACATTTTGAATGTGATTTAAATAACAAACTAAAGTTTCCCCGGCTCTGGGAATAACAACAATGCATTTGGGCTCCGGGCCCATTTCCACCGAACTCCCTTTGTTAATATCCCAGTTCTCCAGATCTGTCCTGAATACTTGGCACTCACCACGGAATGACGTCCAGCTGTTATGACATAATTTCATGTGTCTTAACATCCTTTGCTCCCCCGGGAGGAAATGCATGTCTTTTCATAGTAATTCACCATGTGTGTCTATCGCTGGTGATCAGGGCTTTTTAGGGCTGCCTTGTCTCCTCCGACGAGGAGCCCAGGGCTCTGCTACGCATTTCCAAACCTACCTTTTCCTTCATTTTTTCGATTTTCTTCACAGAGCTGCGCCTCTGGTGCTTCTCTTCTAGCCTGATGTGGAAGACGGGGTCCCCGGACCTCCCGATCTGCTTCTCCTCTTGCTTCTCGGCTTCTTTCAGCTTGCTCTCCGCGCTCATGCTCTCGGCGTGGTACATGTGGTACGTTTTCATCACCTGTGAGAAAGAGACCCAGATTGTGAAAAGATGTCTGCCTGGAGCTTTCAGAGTGAACGGGACCATTATGAGGAGTGTATGTTAAAAACCACCACCTTCCAACTGGCGTGGGGCAGGGGTGGGGTAAAGCCAGACTGTGAGTCAAACAGATGAATTTTGGCTCCTGCTTCTGTAGAAACCAAACAGATATGCAAATTCACCTGCCGGGAAGAGGAGCTTAGGGGACAGTCTCTGATGAAAAAATGATTTGCCAGGGCTCATGTGTGCTTTTCAATGTATGCAAAGTTTTCTTCCATGCAAAAGCATGCTCCCCCAAATCTCTTCTGCATTATGAATTGGCAGCATAAACTATCTATTCACGGGTAAGTTTGAGTCTAACTGGAATTCCACATTAGTACAATATTTACTGGACTTTTACTGAACAAAATCTATTTGTCAAAATACCGACATAAATACTAAGGCTTATATATAGATAGGTTTAGTATAAAGATGGTTTTTCTAATTACAAATAATACTTTATAATCATCCTAGAAAAATAAATGATACAAAAAGGAAATTACAAAACAAACAGAAATCAATAATAACACTGTAAAGATCTGGTATATAGTCAAATCTTTTTCCTTTCTACATATCCTTTATTTTAAAATAACACATATTATTTCTCCAGTTGAAATTTGGGGTCAACCAATATATATAATTTTAATGTGTTTTAGAATAAATATTTTGTGGTGTAGTATTTGTTAGAATGGGTGTGGGTATGTGTGCATGTCTGTGTGTGTATGCGCGCGTGCGCGTGAGCACACATGTGGAGGCCAGGGTTGGCTATTTTTCCCTCACATGCTTCCTACCCTTATTCTTTGGAGACATGGCCTTTTACCAAACCCAAAATTCAGTGATTTGGCTAGCCTGACTGGCCAACGAGCTTTAGGAATACTCCTGACACACTCCTCGAGGTGAGGGAGCTCAGGGTTCCCTTCCATGGACAGCTTCTTAAGTTTGACGTGGGTTCTAGGGTTCTGAACTCAGGTCTTCACTGACTGAGCGATTTCTCCATCTGAATCACCGAAGGTACTTCTAAAATGTACATTTAAGGCTGTACGGAGTTCCTGAGCGCCTGTACCGTACCTGACTAACTTGCTACTGTTGGCTGTCTCGGGAATGGGTTACACTAAAACACTTCATGTGTACACTGTCTTTCTTCTTTTCTTGGGAACGACACACACAATTCATATGCTAGCAAAATTCAGGAATAAATGGAACATGAAAGTTTTATAGTACATCTTCTCCGTGGATGTAAGAAACTCACATACTAAATCTTCAATTATTAAAAGCTTTGGGTATATTATCACTATAAGAACATTCATGAACACACTTGGGTCACCTAGGGCAATTTTCCTAAGGAAAAACTGTAGTGTTCGAAAAAACATGTACATATCTTCGTGGGACTTTGAAACACACTGCTAAGTTTATACTCTTTAATTAAAAAAATAAACGCAAGGTGATCGATAATCTCTCAAAGTACTCCAAATAGCCTAGATAATTAACAAATTTCTTCCTGGTAATTAAGGTACATGCTACTTTTTTAATTTAATTTAAAAAAAAAATACTACTACGTGTTGTGACTGTCCCGGAGGCTAGAGACATTGGCTTGCCCTGGAACTGGAGTTCTGAGCAGGTGTAAGCGATCTTTCGTGGGTGCTGAGAACTGAACTCGGGTCCTTTGCAAGAGCTGGAAGCGCTTTCAACTGCTGAGCTCTCTCTCAAGTCTTGGCGTTCACTCCTCTCATAATATCTACTTATAATCCCCACGTTCCTACCTGTAGAAGAATAGTGGCACTCAAGTTCTAAGACAATTTCCTGAAAATGACAGTTTCCCCATATAATTTTAGTGCTATACGCAGGGTTAGGTATCTAGGAAAACTCCGAAGGCTTGTGCTTTGTGTACAATTATATTTGCTGAGAGAAACACGTAGGTGTGACGCTCCAATGCAACCCAGAATGTCTGCATGTACGGAAGGCAGATTTTCTTTCCCTCACAAGTAAGGAAGTTATCCAGGTTCAATTTCGTAACTAAAGTGTTGTTAAGACATTGAGGTAATAGCAATGTTTTAAAGTAATAAACGCTCCTTTCCTCATTTGGAAAGATGAGTTTTAAAATCGATTGGAACCTGGATGTAGCATTAAAATAAATGAACTCATTGAAGCTGCTATTTCTCTAGGCTGGCAGAAAAGGCAGGATGGGAACACTTCATTGAGGTCCCACAGAGTACTCTCGGGATGACCACTGGGAAGAGAAAAGCCTGGGGCGGGTGGAGAGTCTTGCTCTCGTCAACTGTGATTATCTCTTTAACCGTGCAAAGTCAGTACCGAGTAAAGCTTAACGACTGAGCAGTGGCGGCTTCTGTGGAACCATGCGCCATTGGAAAATTGTCTGTTTCCAGTCGGCACTGGACCTGGAGGAAGTCTGGTTGGCCACTCCAGTTTAAAAGCAAAGAAAACAGCGGCTGGGCAGCTGGGGACTGAGAAGGGAGTTATCCTGCAGCTGGGCAAACAGCGAAGCCAATGAATCTACGACACACCTTGCATTTCAAGGCTGGGCTCTGTTTATGCTCCCTGCCTGGAGCAAAGCCACATACCATGTAGGCCCCAGTGCCACTTACATCTTAAAATGACAGGGGAAAAAAAAAATAATTCCACACATGAACACATACTCCACTCTCAGAAACTGCTTAGCTCTCTACTTTCCCGGCTAATAGCAAGTTAGAAATAACAACATCCGCCCCAGCTGGATGAAAAGGCAGCCCAGGCAGAGCCGGGCATCTGAGAATTTCTTTTTAATACGCCACTAAGAAACAGACCCGTCTTCGTAAGTCGTGTGTTACTTGGCTACGGGGGGCTAGATTAAGCACATTTCGTTTGCACAAACTGAGCCTAGCGCACAAGAAAGTAGACTAAGCCTACTTCTAGCATGGTGTGTGTTAAAAGGAGCACACTTGAGTCTGAACTATCACGAGATAGCATGGATTGGGGCGGGTATCTTACCGTAATGGAGGTTTAGTATGATAGCTCAGGGTTACTTTACTTAGTTCAATAAACAACTTTCTTTGTTTGGTTTTCCAGTTCAACTCAGGATTGTGTTAAGTGTCAGGGTGAATGAATTTTAAAAAAAGATGAGAAAAAAATATCCCCGAAGCCTTTTGAGAATTCTAATTGCGAATACTGAACACAAGCACAAATTTCACAGTTCAAAATGTAAGTTGACAGAAGTCAAATGTGTCTGTAGTTAAAATAAAACAGCACAGGGCCCTCCTGTTTTTCAGAGAAAAAAAGAACTTTTATATTTCTGAGGTGCAATTGGAATAGGTTCTGCGAGGAAAACATCAGCTTTTCCTTCTGCTATTGCAAACATGTCCTCTGCATACCAAATGACCCTGTGGACACACACCTATTTAAATGGAGTCTCAGAGCACATTTTCCTACTTGAATGCTTTTCTACTAAGAGTTCATGCATAATTCTCCAATCAGTATCCTCAAGTTACCATTCCTGAACTGCAGGAAAAATACGGTCCAGTAGAAGGATATTCTGACTGAGAACTGATTTTTGTTTCTATGTTTTTGTGTGTCAGTGTGTGTCTGCCGTGTGTGAGTTGTGTACAGCATGTGCAGGTGTACTTGTGGAGACCAGAAGAATGCACACAGCATGTTCTATTACTTCTGACCTCATTTTTTTTGAGACAGGGGAACTAGACCGGAAGGCAGCATGTCCCCATGACCCTTCTGTCCCCGCTCTCCCACAGTGCCGGGGTTACAGGTGCATGTGTGATCACACCTGAGCTTTTACATGGGTCCCGGGGATTTTTTCCCTTAGGACTTAGCCACTGAGCCATCTCCCCAGGCCCATGTTACATATATTTTTGTGAGCCTGGGAAATTTTACTTCAGAATCTTTGCACAGATAATGTTGATTTTTTTTTTCTTATTGAAAGGCCCATGCCAAGTAACTGACACCAGCCTTGTACTTTAAATTCATAATAATTAAAATATCTGTGCTATATTTTAACCTTCTATATAAGAAGTTATCACACATCTGAAGCGATGTGTATGTTGGGGAAGGCCAGTGGGTTGAAGCTATAGTTTCTACTTTCTGATTTCTAGCTCAGATGGTAGAGACACACACAGGAAGGATGGATCACCAATTACTCAGGGTGGAGACTATTATATACCCTCCCACTCAACTTACAAAGTTATTGCGGATTCCACAGTCACTAAACTTTATTGAGTATATATGTGTATGTCTCTATTTACAACATAAACACCATCAATTCTGATAGGTGCACACACACAAGTATGTATTTAGCCTATTAAGCACTATAAAAGCCTTACTACCTGCTAGACACGGTTCTAAGCGCTTTGCTAATTCTTCTAGTCACTCTTTGAGAGGTACATTTATTTTCCTCCTGCTAATATTTCAACCCATCCTCTGAGGCGAGCTTAAATCCTGTTACCTGATCTATGGGTGGAAATCCCCTTTTTCTTTCAACCATCTGGACTTCCATATTGATGGCACTCACACTGCCTGCCATGCGTTAGAGTTCCGTGTGCCATCCAGTTTATCTGGAATGATCTTGTAGCGTTAGGTAGGGGATGCCAACAAGAGAACCCTATGTACCTTCAGATCCTTAACTCGACTTCAGATACAACGTAGATGATGGAGACACTGGATGAGAAACAATGGAGGGAGGTAGCTCATTTCACAGCTTGCTCTTTCATATAACAAACACTCACTCACTAAATGCCTTCGATATGTCTGGATCTTTTTTCATCCTTGGCATCCAAATTAGCACACTATTAAACACCTGTGGTCAGACCAGGCTTAAGACAAATAGTTCAACACCATCTGTGAAACACAGTGTTAGTTACTTTTCCGTGGCTGTGATAAAAACACCACAATCCAAAGTGCATTATGGGAAAGAGAGTTTAATTTTGCTCAGGGTTCCAGAGAGGTGAGAGTCTACGATAGGGCGGGGTGGGGGTGGGGGTAGGGGACAACACACCAGCAAGCCAAGCATGCATGGTGGCAGGGACAGGGGTCTTAGGGGTCACATTTTAGCCTCAAGCACAAATTAGAGCAGGAAGGTGGGGGTGGGGAGAGGCAGCTCATGCCCATGAACTGGAGGTGACCCGAAGCTTTGGACCCCCAAAGCTGACCCCCAGTATTGTACTTCCTCCAGCAAGGGAGCATCTCCCCATAAACTCTCCAAATAAAGCCACCAACTGGGGACCAGGTGTTTACAGGCCTGCACCTTTGGGACATTTCTCATTTAAGCCACCACAAAGAGCTAGTATGGGAATTTGAGGCCTCTCCAAATAAAATGTGTACTGGCTTGGCAGGGGAAGAAGATGACGATGTCAGGTATGTTCCTGACAGTACGTCCTAACTCCACAGCCGGCTGCTTTACTACCCACCGGTCACTAAAAGTTCTGAGAAACGTGTTTCAGCATTCTGCGCCAACCGCTTAAGGTAGAAGCCTTTTTTTAAAAGCGCGCGTGTACACACACACACACACACACACACACGCTCATACACTCTGACATACACCACACATACACATTCACACACACTCACACGTAACATACTCATGCATGCGCACACACACTCATACACACTCACACACTCACTGACATACACACATTCACACATTCACATACACACACTGACCCACACTCAATACACATTCACACATAACACACACATTCACACATACTCTCACACATACCACACATACACATTTGCACACACACTCACATATACACACTCTCATATTCTCATACATTCACACACTCATGCACACACACACTGACACTCAATACACACTCAGACACATTCACACACCCATACACATGTATTACATACACTCACACATACACTCAATACTCTCTCTCTCTCTCTCTCTCTCTCTCTCTCTCTCTCTCACACACACACACACACACACACACACACACACACACACACACGGCTCCAATTATAACTGAGTTTCTATAAGTCATCATCTTATCAGCATCACCAGGGTGGGACCACAGCTGTGGAAGCCCATCACTGCTGTTTCCCAGGAAGCATTGAGGTTCAAAGTGAAGGAGACCACTGAGAACACCTTCAGCTGTACCAGAAACCATAGCGTGGGGAGCCTGGGCCCTCCAGGGGCTCAGGGAGCTTCATCCTCTCCTTCTCCTGTGGCCTCCACTCAGCCCTGATGATGGCAAAGACTTGCTGGAAACCAGGGTGACAGCAGGTCCTTCTAAAGGACACTCGGGTCACTGTGTGCCATGATCCTCTCTCCTGCGATCTCTAGCCTTCTTGCTCTTTGGTAAATGGGGCCACCCTCGGCAAGAACACAGCTTTGGGGGCCAGGCCGACCTGGACCTGGGTTCCAATGCTGCCACTGCTCAGCTAGGCAGGTTTGTCAAGATCCTTGAGCCCTGTTCATCCTTCATGAAATTCTATCCTAGTCTTTCCTAATGTTCATTCATGCTATCATGAAGTGGTAGAATGCCCAGAGCACAGAGCAGTGTGGGTAGCCCTCCTCCCTTACAATTTCCAAGACAAGGTGTAGGGCAGTGGTTCTCAGCCTGTGGGTTGTGACCCCTTTGGGGGTCGTCTATCAGATATCCTGCATATCAGGTATTTACATTACGGCAGCACAATTAAAGTTATGAAGTAGCAACGAATCATCTTCTGGGTTGGGGGTCGGCACAACACGAGGAACTGTGTTAAAGGACTGACGCATGAGGAAGGTTGAGAACCACTGCTGGAGGGGGAAAGAAAGGTGGAGGCTTTGGCCCATGACCCAGCTGTGAAGCAGAGAGGCACAGGCCGCCGTCTCTCAGAGGCAGCTGAGAAATTTGAGGCGCCACAAAAACAGGTCGGCGGAGGTGTTTCTTACTGTTTCGTGCTGACAGCCGGGCCAGCCGAAACCCCTTCAAAACTCATACACACACCAGCGAGGAAGCTCCAGGAGACGATTGCTTAGACATCTACACGGTCACGAAACATGTGAATTCATAAAAGCTCCCAGCCCCTCTGGAGTGCACATCCCACAATTAGCCCCCTTCCCCCGACATTCAACATATGCTAATAGTTAACTATAAAACTAAGTGGACATTAGACCAGGGTGTTTTTTTTAAGGGGTGTCAGAATATGTTGGCTCGTATTCGTCTACCTAACAGCTATTGATCACCCAGATTCCAGGGTTGTGTTAGGCTCGAGGCCAGAGAGGACCCGATGGGGCAGGCACAGGCCGGCCGGCTCACACTGTCAAGCTAATAGGAGCCTCCCACACACAAAGGTGGGAGTGGGCAGTGTGGATGATAGGGCTGGCTGAGCGGGAGTTAGGGGGTGCAGGATTCTCGGGGTCCTTTTTAATGAGTTTATATTTAACTCTGGAAGCCCATTTAGGAAAGTGGGAGGAAAATGTTTCATTTATTTAAAGACTATAAAGTTCGGAGAAGCCAGTCCTCAACATGAATGCCAGTCAGTCCCTATCTGTAACACAGCTCTCTACTTCCCATTCAAGTCCCGCTGTATCAGTGGTCCTCTACCAGGGCATTGAACGACCCTTTCACAGGGGTTGGCTAAGACATCGGACAACACAGATATTGACATTATGATTCATAACAGTAGCAAAATGACAGTTCTATGAAGTAGCGAGACGAAAATGATTTTATGGTTGGGGTCAGCACGGCATGAGGAACCGTATTCAAGGGATGCAGTGTTAGGAAGGGTGAGGACCACTGCCCTAGACTGTATTTCCCTTTATTATTTGTGGCACCAAGGCTAGACAGGCTGCTGGTGGCTAAGTCCCAAATGACTGGTTAGGAGGACTATCATGGTGAGTTCTCATAAACATACCTGCTCTTCTTGAGTCTGTATGCCTCTTTCCAGGTTGACAAAAGCCATTTACAAAAGTATGTATCTTCTAAGTAAAATTTAGAGGAGAAGTCACTGGGCTATGAGCTCAGACTCATAAGACAGACTGCCTGAGTGCAAATCCTGATGCTCAGAATAAAATACACACCAAATGATGCCATTTAGATCTCCAACAGAGAACAAATACCTGGAGAAACAAACGCGCTGATGGTCTTTCCTGGGGAGTCTTCTATCTCAAGATTGGACCCACCAAAAGGGAGCACACTTGCCTTTCATCTTCTTGTTATTTCATTAACCAGCAAGATAAAACTCATAACACAGAAGAAGGGACGGGAAGTCAAACATCACACCAGAGCGCAGGTGACCTTCGCCCCACACTGTTATTTGTGGGCTCATTCAGCTCCTCCAGAAACCACCTGCTCCGGCTCCAAAACTGCACACAGCCCTCTGTTCCCCCTCCCCTAGGATGCTGGTCAAGTTTCAACTTGGAACTCTCCATGTGGCGCTAGTATGCCTGCATGTTAGTAAGTCTACATGCTTCGTTTTTTATTTTCTGTCAATCATTTACTATAGGTTTGCTTTATAGACGCAGATCATTGAACTTCAGGCGGGGAGGGTTGACAGATTTTCTTTTTGTCCCTACACAATCTAACCTGTGCCTCAGTGTCTTCACTGTTAAGTAAAATTGCGACACTGTTCACTGTGCCGGGCTGTGGGAGGACTGCACGCATTCACAAACAAACAGCATGAAGACGGAACAGCCCACGGTAGACGCCAGCTGCTGACGTTTGAAGAAAGTGCCACAAGATGACTCATTTTAATACTATGCCATGACGTCTCCATAATTGGGGGAGGGGGGGTGACTGTTTCCAAAGGGGCAAAAGGAGGAGGGCGAGAAGTATCTCCACTAAGTGCATGCTAAAATTTTTTTTAGCAATTTTACTCCTTTGAACGAGTGAATGCACAAATGGAAACAATCTTATCGAACAATCCATAGGATGAAAGATCGTCTGCGAAGCTGGTTTATCAGAGAAAACTTATTGTGCACCATGGCTCCAACGACGTGGACTCAGCGGGACAGTCTGAATTTATCATCCAATTATACCTAGAATTTACACAAATGACATCGTCTGGTACTCTAGACCCCGCTGGTGAGGGACGGCCAACTAACGGAGGTGCAGAGAATAAACGAGATACAGGTAAAGACAGAGAGTCCACATGCAAAAGGAGCTACAAGGTTTATAAAAGTTATGAGAGTCATTACATTCGGTTCAGTGTAGCGTTAAGGACTTCATTTTCGGAGTAATTACGCAGGGCAGCATTTTTAATGGAAAGAACTGGTCTATGGAACAGTAGTTGTGGGCTTGGTACTTGTGAGGCTACAAAATTGCTCTTAAACTTCAGCCTTCGTGACTCTTGCGGGAGGCCTCATCTGTGAGAGAGGACCACACAAGGTCTCCCCACAGTACCAAAGTTAGGAAGCTAGTCAAGTCAAACTACCTCAGACCCTTTGCTAAAGAAAGATAAAGTGCAAAAAAGATGAAGTCACTTCTGGTGCAGAAGGCTCTGTCAGAAGGAATCGTAAGTAGAGCTTCTAACAGTGGTTCTCAACCTGTGGGTCACAACCTTCAGGGGTCACATATCACAGATTTACACTATGATTCATAACAGTAGCAAATTTACAGTTATGAAACAGCAATGAAGTACTTCTACCGTTGGGGGTCTCCACAACATGAGGTCGAGGAGTTAGGAAGGTGGAGAACCACTGTAAGGAGAATAAGATAAAGCCTAGAGGTCATAGAGGAGATGACATTGAAGAGCAGTGTAGACTCTCCTTAACCTAAGTGTGGGTCTGTCCCAGGAAGTGCATCATTACCAATAAAATATCCTAAGTCTAAATGCATTTAAAAAATCTGGTCGAGTGGACATCATCATTTCTATCAGGGCTCCCTTAAAGGTGGTTAGCACAGTAGTCCACCCTGAGGCAAAAAATCATCTAACACAAAGCTGATTTTATAGTTTAGGGTTGTGGGACAGACGGATGCTTAGAAGACATAACAACTTGAGAAAACAAAGTGAGATATAAAAAGGTGTTGAAAATAAATTGCAGAGAATTGGATGTTGTCTGTCCCAGCTTCCCTTCTGTTATGATTAAACAATCGGACCAAAAATCAATTTAAGGGAAGAAAGGTTTTATTAATCATCTACTTCCAGGTCACAGTCAAGGCAGTAATACAAGGCAGGAACCTGAAGCAGAAAGCGTGGGGAACACTGCTTTGCGGGTTCACCGTCTGGCTTGATTACGTGTTTATGCTGACTTCGCTTTCTCACACAGCCCAGGACCACCTGCCTAGGGATGCTACTGCCCTCAGTAGGCTGGGCCCTCCTGCAACAGCCGATAATTAGGACAATCCCCACAGATGCTCAGCCAGCTCCTCAGTCTCCTTCAGATAATGCTAGACTGTGTTAACTTGATAAGTAAAGCTAACCAGAACACGGTTCCTCCGGATAGAGTGGCTGACTCCAGTTTGGTTCACTACTCCTTCCCATGTTGCTAGAAATGACTCCTACAATCCTCAAGTCAAAAAATTCTAAGTGGAATCATTGTAAGTCAGGGGTTCCCTGAGTACGAAAATCATGGCCATGCTTGTATTTTTTTTTTCCCCTCCTAGAGACTGGATGCCTTTTCCCCCATGCCAGGGAGTGTTCCTGAAGGACTTCACGAGTCTCAGATATTCCAGGGTGGGAGTGCTCCCTGCTCCTTGTGTGCATTGTGTGCCCTGGGTGAGGCTTTGCGGAGCTGTGCTGGCTCATAGTTGTCTCCCTTACAAAGGACATGGATGGTCCACAGAACCTGTTCGGCCTTTCTAACCCTAAAACGCTGCTGAGTTTGAGTCCAAGATTTTAGACAGTGGCCAACACTGTATGGAGGAGCATACATGGATCAGTTGCTGTGATAAAACTCCAAACAAAGTGGTTTGATTTGGGCTACGGCTTCATTCAGAGGGACAGAGTTCATCACGGAGGGGAAGTGTGGCAGCAGGCAGCAGGCATGGCAGCCAGAGGAGAAGCCAACAGGTCACATCTCACTCACAAGCAGGAAGCAGGGAAAGAGGACTGGAGTGGTGTGTCGTTTTCAAACACTTAAAGCCCATCTCCAGGGACATACTTCCTCCAGCAAGGCTGAACCTCCTGGAGCAGAGCACCCATTGGGGACCAAGCGTTCACACATCTCAGCCTATAGGGGATGTTCTCAGTCAAACCAGGACAATATACTTCCCAGTAGCTAAAGACATGTTATTATTTTTCATTGTCAGGGTTGATGGTGGATACGTTTTAGCCACCCCCTGCCAAAGCTGGTATAACAATATACTAATTATCTCCCTCTGACTCTGCTGACTTGAGCCAGGAAGCAGACCACCACACTGTGCCGGGGGTACGGGGTTTCCTTAGAACCCTCTGAGGGTTTTGGTGCTATAACTCATCTATTTTGTTTCACAGAACACATCCAGAAATGAACAATGCCCCTGCTCTGCAGGCTGTCTTGCTCGCTGCTGTATTGATGAACCTTCCTCAGGGATATCTATCATTCTGGTGACTTTAATTAGCTCCCAAACTGATTATTGATCAATCATCAAGGGCTCATTAGGGAGGAAAGCCCAGAGTTCTTTGGCAGTGAGGGGCTGACATACAGAGATGGGATGGGCTTCTGTTTTCGACTGCTACATTTGAATGAAAGGGGACTGTTAGTCATGTTCAAAATGCTAAACGGAACAATAATTTTAAAGTGTTAATATTAATTATAATTAGTTGATAAGACTTTGCCACGTTAATAAAACCGTTTAGTGAAAAATGGGTAATTTGGCTTACAAAGGATAAATTATTTCAGGCCTCATTAAAAAGAAAATGTTTCTATTTGTAACAAGAGAAAACTGTACTTATTAATCTTAATCTGAGCTGGAGCTACTTTCAACAGTTATTAGAGGCGGTTTCTAATTTAAGGCTTTGAGTCATGGGCAAGGGTAATTGGTGCTATTCATCTCCAAGGGACTCCTGATGAGCATGCGTACTCAGCAGAAACTGCTCAAGTCCCCTTCCTTGTACCACAGAGAATCTTTGTCCTACGACTTTATTAATATATGGCTTCATCGTGTGATATACATTAGGCAGCAATATATATGATAACAGATGATGTTTTATTCTTGTTCCTGTTATTTTTTTTTTAGCACACAAGGTAATTTTTTATAAGTACAATAAATAATACTAAAATCTGTATTACTTTAGAAGTATTGGAGATTTCTCATATGAAATGCCATTTTACCTAAGAAACTCTTTCTTCAAGATCATTTCCCTCTTTTCGCTTCTTAAGTATTTCATTGTAGATGGGTAAAGAGGCAGGGCTGGAGATTTCTGTAAAAAGCCCAGCTCATTCAACATTCATTTTTAAATCACAAATTGGCTGACATTCTTACAATCCCACAGGGGCATGGAGTTCCCTTCAGTGGCAACGTGCTTTTGCTCACGCATCCCTTCTGTGTGGAATGTCTCCCCGACCTCTCCTCTATCTCTAGAGGAAGGTGTTGGTGTCTTTGGGAGGTCTCTGGAAGGGAGGCATCTAGGCAGCCTAGCACCTAACACCATACATAGGAATATCCCACACCAGCCTGGTTCAGCAGCACCAGGGCAGTGTGCAGCTACCCATGGCTCCCGGGGCTTTCATGATGCTTGCTGAGAGGCTCCCCAAGTCAGTCTGTGCATATTACCTGCATGCAACAAAGACAACCCTGTAACAGTCTTAGAGCTCAGGCAGTAACACCTTGAATATCTTCCATTGAACTCACTTAGGGCACAGACTCTGAGATTTTTGGATGAATGGAAAATAATTGCATTCTCTAAGTCCTGTGATATTACAAATCAGAGCCTCTCTGCACATACTTTCAGCAAAGATATCCCCTATAAAAACAAGCACACTGTCTTCAAGACTGTTCATTCTATTTCTGAGTGAATTTGATAATTAAGCTCAGGAATCAGGCCATCAAATCCAAAGCTTAGTCTTGCTTCTTAGTTTTGGCATCCTTAAGCCAGGAATAAGATGAAGTAGAGAGGAGGTTATTCCGGCTACAAAATAAATAAAGCCCAAAGCTCTTGAAATTGTAGCCAGCACAGTGGATGCTTAATAAATACTATTACAATTAATAAAACATCTCACCTTTCTTTCATATCTGCTGTGACCCGACTGTCTGCCTCCATGCAAATTCATATTTTCGAATTCTACCTCCCAAGGTCATGGGATTAGGGGGACGATCTGGAGTGATTACGTCAAGGGGAGCAGGGCCGTCATAAATGGATCGCTGTCTATACACGAGGTCTTAGACTGGCCCTGCCCACCACACGAGGACACTGTGAGGTGCTATGAGCTAGAGAGAAAGGCCAGGAGGCACTAGCCGGACAGCGAAACCTGTGTCTGTCATGAGCTTGTACTGCCCTTGGCTCTCAAGCTGTGAGAAATGAGTTTCTGAGGCACCCGAGTTCTGTTAGAGCTGACCAAACGGACTCAGTCACAGTTACTATATTACAAGAGCCCTAAGCCAGGCCTAATGCTCAACTTGTCTATTCCTACACACCTGGGAGAGGCTGGGGAGTAAGGAGATCTTCTTTTTGTTGTTGCTGTTTTGTTTTATGGATCAAAATAACTGACCTGCAAAGAGACTTAATCCTTGCCTTACCAGTCTGTGGACGAAGTCAGCAATAGAGCCATTCAGAAAGCTCGTGCATGGAGAAGGGCTTTCATAGGAAGCTCTCAGAGGCACTAGAATACGGGTTCCAGCTATTGTTTGTAGACGGAACACACATCCACCAGGGCCACCCTGAAGAGTGGTGGCGAGCAACGCATTTTGAGCATCTGGAGATGTTGTAGGGAAAAGCCAATGCATGATGAAAGGCCACCAAATACACTAGAATCTCAGAGACACTTGCCACTTAAACAGCTCTCTTTAGGGAACTAGCTCTCAGGCCTTCACTGTTGTGTGTGTGCGTGTGTTCGCGCGCACTAGGCATCTGAGTGACAAAGGTTTATAGATGAAATACTTAACTGAGGACACAAAACACTGGGGCTTTAGAAGTCATAAAAGCCTCACTCACCCCCAGCATCGCGACTTTAAAGTGGAAGCTCGACACGGGAATCCTTTTCTTTCAATGAACAATAGTCTGGAATCTGATGCCTAGCCCCAAAGTCTCAAGCTGAATGTTTCTCAGTCTGTGTCGAAGATGAAAGGGAAGAAGAAAGCAACCGCCCTCTGTTAATCGGAGCAAGGAAACCTTTTTCAGCTTGCTTTGGATGGGAATCTAACCATTTCTTTTTTCATTTTGCATGTGTGTGTGTGTGCTCACGTGGATGTGCATATGTGTGTACAAGTGCATGTGTGTGGAGGCCAGGGGCCTATGCCAGCTGTCTCCCCAGTCTCTCTGGTGGCTCAGCAAGCCATTCTGACTCCTCCTCTTGGAGCTGGGATTACAGGCAGAGGCCACTGTGCTTGGTGTCTTATGTGGGTGCTGGGGGATCACGCTCAGGACTTCATGCTGTGTGGCATCCACTTTACCCACTAAGTCATTTTCCCGGACCTTGCCTATAGTTTTGTTTGTTCTACAATCTTCTTTTTAGTAACTGTCTTGAAACCGTGCTGCCACTGATCTGCCCAGATGTGACTCCAGGGGAAACCCGTGAATGGATCTTTGCTCTTCCCAGGTCTGCCCTTTGACCCTGCTGCTCCACTCACTGGCCATCTGCCTCTCTCTCATCTCCCTTATTACTCCAAGACTCGCTGCCCTTGGAAGATTCCTCCCTGTGGTTCTTCTCAGTCCTCACTGCAGACATTTCTTTGTACCGCCGAGGTCTGCCGGGATCGCCCATCTTTTAGTGGATAATGGTAGTCCTTCAGCATCCCCGGGGGGAAAGGTTCCACAATGGCTCTCAAAATCTGGAAGCTCAAGTCCTTTTCATTAAAGGGCACAGTATTGGCACAGAATCTTTGTATACCCTCCTATATACCTAAAATCATCTCTAGATTATTATGGTAATCTCTAGATTATTATATCCAGTGCAATGCAAATGTTGGGTATAGAGGTACTATAGTATGTTACTCAGAGAACTGTGGCAAGAACACAAGGTCCATACATGTCTAGTAGAGATGCCGGGTTCTGGACCATTTTTGATTCATGATTGGTTGACTCCACATGGATATGGTGGCCAACTGTGATGGCCTGTCTGACTGTATAATCACTAATAAAAAGGTACCGGATGTGGTCTAAAAGCGCAGAGTCCGTCTGGTCTGAGATCTCCTGTCATCTTGGGCAAAGTACTTCTGTGCCTCTGCCTGGGCTGCCTGCCAGAAGGGTTTAAAGAGCTAATTATGTAAATGGCACAGACCAGTGCCAGGAGGAAGGTTACCTGTTATTACAATGGTGCTGTGTATAACCGCTTCTCTGAAAGCCTCTGGGCTGGCACAGTCTCTCCTGGGCTGGCACAGGCACACACCTCACAGGAACCTATGTGCTAGTCTGGATTCAAGCCCTGAGTTTCATTTCCAACCTGGTCGCAAATTAGTTCTGGGACTTGAGTGAATAATAACCATGGGTTTGGTGATCCACTTCCAAAAGGAGAGATTAAGCTGGTCATTTCTAGAGACCAATTTAGTACTAAAATTCTATCAGCCTATGGCATATTAAATCCAGAATGCCACATGAGTTAGAAATCATATGTAGTGAGGTAGGTTGAAATGGATCACCAGATACAACTGGCTTACATCCCGATTTCTTTGATATGATTTGTTTTCTTTCTACTAAGAATCATTTCTTGTCCATTTTTCAGGTAGTAGATTGAAGAAAGTGTTTATTATTTGTTGCGGAATATTTGTTTACACTGTGTGAAGATGTGTCACTGGGACTGGTTTAATAAAGAGCTGAATGGCCAATAGCTAGGCAGAAGAGAATAGGCGGGACTTCTGGGGAGAGAGAGGACTCTGAGGAGAAGAGAGGTGGGGATGCCAGTAAGTCTTGAAACAAGTCGGACATGTAACACTGAGGAGAGGTAACGGAGCCATGTGGCAGAATGTAGATTACTAGAGGAAAGGTAAGGAAGCCATGTGGCAGAATGTAGGTTACTAGAAGCAGGTTATTTAAGTTATAAGAGCTAGTTGAGAAAAAGCTAAAGCCAAGCTTTCGTAATTGATAAGAAGTCTCTGTGTTGTTATTTGTGAGCTGGTGGCCTAGAGAGAAGTCCAACCACAACTCTATGTTCTGGTTAGTACTAAGTATGTTTAATATTATATTAATGCCATATATATATTTATATTATGGGCATACATATATAGGTTTGAAGAACAATGGAAAGCAAAGATCAACAGATTAAGTTACCCAATAAAAAATAAATCCAATTAAGGTATCTGTCATTAGCAGATTATAATCATTTAAAAGCCATAATTCTGTATTTCAGAATATAACAGTTGGGTAAAATACTTTGTTGTTGGCAAATATCCTAGATATAAAACATCCTTTAGTGTTTAAATTTGTTATAGTAACATATGCACTTTTTCATTTCCAACCCAAATAATTTGGGGGGAAACAAGTTGATATTGCTCACTTAGACTGCCCTATTTGTGTGTGTGTATTTGTGGTTCAGAAGCACCAACCAAAAGTCATTTTCAAATCTCATTCATAAAATGAAAACTCTTAGCAGGAACTAAGGGAGTACTCAGCATCATTAACCAGTGAGTGCCCTACATAACATCTCTGTAAAGTTGTTACCAAACAGCTGCTGTCAAGGACCCATGAAATGCTAACTTGATGAACTGCAGTCCTTTGGGTGGGAAAGGAAGCAGGTTAAGTTTGCCAACCTCCCCTCAAAGTCAGTTCTGAGATCGGTGACAGAGAGCCATAGGATAGATACCTACACCTTTTCGTTTCTATCCAGGTAGCTGGCAGCCAAAGTGAGGGGGGACATCATGGAAAGAGTTCGCCATCATGATCTCTAGACAGGCTGCTTTTGAGAAATCTTTCCAGGTAGCTTCACTGGAAAGGCGGTAATTCCAAAGAGGGTTTCTGTGTAGGAGATTTTTACATGTTCCTTCCTCCTTATTTCCCTCTGTTCAGGGTTTTGCTCCGAGCACTCAGTCCTTTTTTTTTTTTTTGTAGTTCATCTCAAAGGAATGAATTTTCATTTTCATTATAGAAACATATTCCAAGTATTCAAAATGCCCTGAGGTAAAAGAAATACTTCATGAAAAAAAAATGAAAGAACAAAAAAGTTCTCTGAGGCTCTCTGAGAAAAATCTGATATAAGGCCAGAGTCTTGGGCTTTTTCAGAACCTCTAACCTTGCCTGGGGCATGCTTCTTCAGGAGTCTGTTGGCTCCAGCTTTGTAAGCTCACAAGACCAATGGGAGGCTTCCCTCCACAGCTCTCTGAGGCCAAATGTTCAAGGAAGGGTCAAAATAACATCACCATCTTTCTCATTCCTGATAAAACAATAATGAGCTCTTTGTATTTTAACATTTTTTTAAGGGCTATGTGCTTCAAACATATGTGAAGGCCAAGGGTGAACACTGTCCTCACAAGTGTCTCTAACAGCTCCCTGTAAGTTCCCAAGAGCCCCAGCGATGGTGTCCAGGACAGTGTCTATCTGCCATTTATGTTGCTGGACAAATAGGATTCGACTCAGAGAGAAGAAACAGGGGTGAGTGGATCAAGACAGTGGATCTCAGCAATAGCCATTGTCTGAACACACACTTGACACAAGGCATGGACAGTACCGTGCTCAAGCTAAATGAAAGACAAGTTTTCAAGGTACCCTAAATGGACACACCCTAATACCAAAGTTGAACAGACAAAGAAATTTGATCTACCAGTTCAGTAACCCACATAATAGTCTCAGAAACTCTGTCAAGGTTTTACAAGTAAAAAAATGTTTTACCTCTGAATTCCTCTGCTCTTCAGGTCACACACACATAGATAGACACAGACACAGACACACACACACACACACACACACACACACACACACACACACACACACACACACACACACACGCTGTCTCTTCCTCTGCTTCTCTTGGTATCCTCCCTACGGCAGAGGTCCAGGGTGGATTGATGGGTTTTGGAGAAAGAGCTGGGATTAGATTTTAGATGAGTCATTCACTGTCTGTGTGACCCTGAGCTAATTATTCTGGCTCAGTCCCTATTTGTAAAACTGAGATTCGGTCTGCCTGTGTCATGGCGCTGCTATGTGAAATCAGCATCATGAGGTTCCTGCCCGAACATCTGGGTGGGTAACACCTCATCTTCTCAGTTCTCTTTCTTGTGATTTTATAGAACCTGAGAGGATGGACTACTTCTTGAGCATGACTAGTCACGCGTGCCATTGAGGCACAAAGTGGGGGAGAATCAATTACACACAGCTAACCATCGGTTTCACGTGTATGTACCCCGATGCTTGTGTCAATCTCTGTTAGAACTAGTTTACACAGACACTAAGTCCACAGAGCCTATGGAAGGCAAAGAAACATTAACAAGAGGCAAGTAATTGTAAACCATGAGTTTATAACATGTAATTTAAAATACAGCATAACCTCTCGAGGCTTCGGTATTAGGACAAAGCTTTATTGGGTTGGTTGATGGTAATTTGGTTTTCAGTGTTCCCTCTAACCCCTGTGTCATAGGTTCCTTTCCAAGTTCCCTAGCACAGTCCTGTTACTATTGATTTAAATTTCTTAAGCAAATTACCTCCCTGGTTTTTTTTAAACAAAAATTCACTCTAAAATAAAACAAAACAAAAACTCAAAAATCACTTAAATCTGAAACCCCCCCCCCCCCAATTTAGAGTGTCAACCTGATGATTTTTAAAAATTCTAGACTTGGAAACTTTTTGGAGCTCAAGTGCTTGAAGGCTCTGCAAATATTCCAACACTTGACCTGGCCCCAAGCAGTGTGGATAAGGAGGACTCAATTTGCATATATTAAAAAAAAACCACCCGTGATTACCGGTGATCTCTACAACTAACCCACGAGGCGGACAAGGACCGGTTAACCATCCGTGCCCATCTGTGCCCTCCTGATGCCCAAGACAAGGATGCTGCAGATGACACTAATGGGCAGGTGTTTACCCACGTCCTGAATGCTTCCATCCTCCTAGTACCTCAGCCCACCGCATCACACATTCATCTGCTTTCCCTGTTTATTTCTTCTCACTAGAACTTGATCTGTTCACATTCCCGGCTTCTCTCCAGCGTACGGAACAGTGCCTCGCACAGGAAACAGCCAAAAAGTCTTGAATGAATAATTAGACTTTGTCACACTCCCTCTTTACAGTAACTCTAAGGGTTGGGTATTATGATTGCCACCGCAGATGAGAAACTGAGGCCATGGTGGGAGGGCTGTGATGTAATAGCTACCCATGCCTCCCCTTCTCTGGAGCTTTGTTAGATGCTAGGGTGGCTAGTTTTAAACGCCAACCTGACAAGGTCACGGGCTGCCTGGTTATTTTGTTGAATGTCACTGTAGGTCTGTGTCTGAGGGTGTTTCTAGATGGAATTACCACTTAAGCCAGAGCACGGTGTAAAACAGATGGCCTTCCCAACTCACATCTGGGTCTTACACAATCCATCCATGGCTTGTACCAAACAGAACAGTTGGGGAGCGGTCAATCTACCTGCTGTGTGACGGCCTGAGACTGAGACACGGGACTTCCGCTCTCACGCTTGGAACCTGACTGGACCTTACAGGGCCAGCCCTCCAGGTTTTCCCAGGCTTTTGGACTCAGACTAGAAACTATACCATCGATGCTTTGGTGTCTCCAGTTTCCTAGTAAGATCTTGGGATGCTTTCATTCTCCACAATTGTGACAGCCAACTAAGCTGGGCATGTGGTACACACCTGTTTTCCCTGTCTTTGGAAGGTGACTAAATTCCTGCTTTCTATTAGGTGTTCAAGGTCAACCTCTCCTATAGAATGAGTTTGAAGCCAACCTGGGCTACATGAGACCTTGTCTCAAAATTACTTTGTGCGCGCTCGCGCGCGCTCTCCTCTCTCTCTCTCTCTCTCTCTCTCTCTCTCTCTCTCTCTCTCTCACGCGCACACACACACACACACACACACACACACACACACACACACACAGGCAGCTTTGCCGCCCCATTGATTGTGTTTCTTTGGAGAACCCTGTCTAATACAGATGTTCAGAGAGGTGAACTGCATTCCCAGGACTGTACAAATGGCAACGAGCAGCGGCTGGAGCTGGGATACCAACACAAGTGTGCTGATGGCCAGGCGAGGCTTCGTTGTTTCATGTGAACACACTATTATTGCTGGTTTCCTAACCCCACTAACAACCTTGCTGAGTCTGCTGTTTAGCTTGATTGCAAACGTTCAACTCGGGAAGTGCGTTAGCAGCCAAAACTCAGACACAGAGTTTGAGGGTCCTGGATTACCCACTTACTTTCTGGCCCACTAAGTTCCATCTGTTCGCTATTTAGATGAACCTTTCTAAGAGGTACAGTTTGCCATCCAGACACACGTTTAGTTTTTCACTTACATTTTTAACTAAAGCATCATTAATGCTATTGATTCTCAAAAAAAAAAAAAAAAAAGGACAAAGGGGCAGGTGATAACTTACTTAATTTATCCTTATTTGGGGGAGACCATTACATTTAGATATCTGGTTGCAGAATGATTCCCTAAGACTATAGCCACAGAAACAAGGTGGCGGTCAAGGACACAGGCTCCGCTGCCAGAGTCCCCACTTCACTGGAGACTATGCAAGCCAGGGCAAGCCTCTCTGTGCCCTTAGGTTCCACAACTAGAGTCAGGATAATGAGATAACCACCTTCTGGGGATGCTGCGTGGAGCTCACGTAACACGTTAGCACAGTAACAAGTCCATACACAGTAAGTCTGCAATAAATGGGAGCCACTCTGGGAGGTGTGACTATCTACGAGTAACCTCCTTTTTCTTCCAAGTGAACAGAATCCCCATAAAACAAAGAAACAAACACACGTTAGCAATAAACTGGCTAGCAAAAGACTGCAGATTCCAGACGGACGTCCTTGAAGCTCCCAGGGACCATTCTGAGTTCTGGCCAAGGAGATACACATGGAAACATAATGTAGGATGATCATCAGGTCTTCCTAATAGATGGGGGCCTGCTCTTTCCTTTCTCTGTTCTGTTTCCAGGAACGCAGAGGCTGGAGTTCCCGTAACTATCTGCAGCTCCAAGACGAAGGCGGCAATTGGGTTTCTCTGAACAACAGATTAGATGCCGCCTGGTTCCCGAAGGGTTTTCTGGATTTCAGCCCTGTGCTGCCAATCTTTAAACTCTTAGGAGAAAGCATAAACTTCTAATGTGTTCCTGCTATTATTTCTGGCATCTCTGTTACTCAAGGCCAAACTAAGGGCTTTTGGCTTGTCCCTCATGGCATTCTAAAAATCTACCGAGAGGCTCGAACCCATTTTGAGTCCATGTTTTTACAGAGAAAGGCAAGATGGGTCAAACACAGAAAAGGAGCCAGCTAGCACATCTTCAAGACCTCTCCTTCTGTGATGGCTCATCTTGACTGGCAACTTGACTGGACCCAACAGTGCCTAGAAGACTGTCAAGGAAACCCTTTGGCTGTGCCAATGGGGGCGTGTCCAGAGATAATTAACTAAGGCAGGTGGGAATGCTTAGCCCAACCGTGGGTGGCGATCACATGATGGAACAGACTATGGGACGGAAGCTCACCAGTGCAGGCAGGAGCTCCCTTCTCTGCATCCTAGCGACCAGGACGTGAGCCAGCTCTGCTCTGCTATGTTCGTTCTGTCTTACCACAGGCTCACAGCAGTGGAGCCAAGCAACCACAGACCCAAGTGAAACCATGCACCTTTCCACCCTTTAAATCGTTTCTCTCAGGTGTCCGTCAGCTCAGCGACAAAAAAAACGCTAAGGACGCATCCTCTTTCCAAAGTCAGTCTTGTGCCACGGTCCCCTCTCTCCCGCGCAGAACGCCAGGGCTTCCTGCTCTGTGCATCACGTATCTTGTGCTCTGTATTATCCACCGATGAGAGCGTTCTATCGTATGTTACGACATCACCATACAACCTGGGCTCATCAGATTCAGTTCCGGCTAACGGACGAGGGATTGTAAGGCATCTTTTTCTACTGTTTTCCTGAGCAGTTACGTGTTTTGAACCAAAGCTTTCTGGAATGTTTGAGTGATCAACAAGTGCTGTGGGAGCAACAGGTTGGAGTCATGTGCCTAAGACCGTCACCTGCTGAAGTTGACTCATAATTAAGTTAATATAGTTCCCAAGTGTTCACCCCCTACTCCCACAGAGTTTCAAGGATGTGTGAGCAAAGGAGAACTGAGTATTTGTCTGACTAGGAAATTAAATAGCAACCAAATTCCCTGGGGCTATCTACTTTATACCCCTACTTTAGTAACCATGATGAGGTCATCAGCTGCTCAAACTTCTACACAAGATACCAGGAGGTTATTTGTTCCTGAGTAAATACTAGTCAGTGGTTAAATTAAACCATTTTTCTTAAACCCCTGGTCCACTGTTCAACTATCCTACACTTTTATTCTTTCTTCATGAAAATTGAATAGGTAAAATGCATAGATTTCATTTAGACAAGTCAGAATTTGTGGGTTTAGTATAAAGTGTAGGAAGAGGCCAAGCAACATCTCCTTTAAAAGTAAGTGTGTAATGTGTGTGTTTGTGTGTGAGAGTGTGTCTGTGTGTGTGTATCTGTGTGTGTGTGTGAGACTGTGTCTGTGTGTGTCTCTGTGTATGTGTGTGTGGGTCTGTGTATCTCTGTGTGTATGAGTGTGTGTCCCTGTATGTGTGTGTACGTGTGTGTGTATCTGTGTGTGTGAGACTGTGTCTGTGTGTATGTGTCTCTGTGTGTGTGTGTCTGTGTATCTGTGTTTATTAGTGTGTGTCTGTGTGTATGAGTGTGTGTGTGAGTTTGTCTGTACCTGTGTGTGTCTGTGTCTGTGTGTGTGTGTGTGTGTGTGTGTGTGTGTGTGTGTGTGATTGTGTGGTGCGGTATGCATATGGGAGGGGAGTGTGGGAGGGTGGGGAAGTTCACTAAAGGTGATCTCTGGTCTCCACTGAGCATGCTCTTCGAAGTGAATTTTCTTTCCAGGAGCTCAGAATGATCTATAGATGGTACCTCATTGCCTTTCCCCCCGTCTCTTAATCCCCCACTGACTCTGAGTGGCTACATGACTGACAAGGTCATCCAGTTTCTAGTAACCTTTTCTAGGACCTTCAGACTTCAGATTGATGCTGATTAGAGTCCTGAGGACATGTGTCAGCTGCCTTGACCCAACTCCCAGGGCCTGCTAAATATCCAAGCCCAGTGGACAGAAGGAATTGGAGAAACTGGAGAGATTAGACTACATCCACACTCCATTTCCCATGCTGTCCAACAGACTGCTCTTGGATCTATTTGGCGATGGAGTTTAACCTGACTCCCGCATCTCTGACCCTGTCCGTGGTGTTGGGACAGCCAGTGGACTTGTTTGGTGAAGTATGAACGGTTTGGATTTCTAGGCATGAGAAGCTCATGGAAAGTACAAAGAAGACTTCCCCTTAAAATAGTTCAGTCAAAGGCAGCAGACACCCCGTTTGCTCTCTTCCTCAGAGGCACAAGCTCATTTAACTAAGTTTCTAGAAATGGTTGCAATCTCCGGTCATCAGAACTTGACAAATCACATAAAGCACAGGCAGGTAAGTGGCTTTTACCACCTAAAACTCAGTTTCATCAGGTACGTGGTGTACAGTTAGGCCTTCTCACATGAAAGTTTTGCAGGTTGCACATAAATAAGTTTCTGAAGGAGAAATTAGCATATAGAAATCATCCTATTCAACCCCCACCCCATCTAGATACAAAAATCTTAGAAAGGAGTCTGAGGAGATGACTCAGTAATTAAGAATGATGGCTGCTATTCCAGAGGACCCGAGTTCAGTTCTCAGCGCCACACTGTAGCTCACAACTGCCTGTAACTTCAGTTCTATGGAACCTGACCCCTATTCCGACTTGCCCAGCATGGGTACAGGTATGTGCATAACATTTGCTCAGATGGACACATGTACACATAAATAAAAATAAATCTTAAGATAAACCAACCTTAGTGCATTTTATAAAAATGCTATTTTTTAAGGTTTAATTAGTTAACAAACTCCTTTAATCAGCAAGTATTAATGGGGCGTTGGAAATGTAATTTACCAAATCACGCTTTACACCCTTGTCTTTTTAGGAACAAATAAAATTTAAAGTTAAGAAAAATATTAGTAGTTTAAAAATATAGAGTGGCTCTAAATTATTTAATTTATGATGATATTCAGTACCCTAAGTGAAATGTAAGTCAAATAAGGCAAATTATTATAAGGAAGGACATAAAGATATCATCAGCCCCCCCCCCCCCCCAAAAAAAATCTTAGTGCAGTGCCATTACCAAATAGTCAAATGAAATGAAATGGAGGAAGGGGCATGGAAGAGAAAAAAAAAAAGAGAATGGCTTAGGATCCAGCTCAGTAACAGAGCATTTGCCTAGCCAAGGTCCAAGGGTCGGACCCAACCCTATAAGATACAAATAAATAGAAAGGCAGAAACGAAACAACCTACAATCAAGCAATTCCAAACTGCTCACATCTAAGAACGGCAATCTTAAACAAAATATTCAAAAATGGACTGCAGGTCTCATAGAATCCAGCCAGTTAAAACACATCTAATTGAGGCCTCTGTATTCTGTTTCCTTAAAGTCTTTAACTGCGTGTGTGCATGCTAGTGCGCACACACTCATGAGGTCGCTAAGTGTGGAGGGACTGGCAGAGGAATGCGCCGAACACGCCGCTACCTCATCCCAGATTTTCACAAGAAGCCCATCCGTCAACCCTGCAGCTGGGAGGAAGGTCTGAACTGAGCAGCTCCCACAGGCCAGAAACACAAACCAAGAAGCCCACCAACAAAGACAACATACTTAACTCACCGTGTAAAGCTCATTAAGAACCTTCATTAGGTCTTCGTGCAGCTGGAACGCAATCTCTTTGCTCTACAAAGGAGAAGAAAATGAGAGAAAAACATTACAACGTATGAGTAATGTTGTTTTTAAGTTTTACGTATTTTAAAGACCACTCACTGTAGGTAGAAGGATGTCTAAAACATGATAGAAAGCCAATGTGTCCTTACTACCACAAAACACCTTCGGTCAACAGCCCTTTGTCATGTCGAGGAGCATGGCTCCTGGTCTCTATAGGATATGCAGGAACAAATAAACGGGCAGCCCAGAGGGCTTCCCCACCAGCCACGTCAGACCTTGTGGGAGGGGGGTGATGTGTGCGCAGGATGAAGTGTCACGCTCGCTTAGATGGTGAGTTGCAGGCCAGGCATGGTGGGGCCTATGATAATACTGGCATTAGGCAGGGTGATGGAGGAGGACAGTGAGTTTCAGGCCAGCCCGAGCCACTGTCTCAATCCAAAAAGCAGAGGCCTGCGGGAAGGCATGTACAGTACAAGCCTAAGATCCTGCGTTTGCCCACCTAAAGGTGGAAGGAGAAAACTGACTTTACAAACTTGTCCTCTGACCACACGTGCGACATGGCACACGTGCACTCCCACATATATCCTACACACACTAACAACAGGAAAATAAATGGGAAAGAAAAGCTAAAAAGGGTAAATTTGAGCAACTAGTTTTCCTCTTCTATATAATCACCATGGATTATATTGTGGCCATCCCCCAAACAGCAAAGTTAGAGGGAATGAACTCTTCTGGTTCACTACAACTTTAAGAAAACACTTCTGAAACTGTCAGGGGACGAGTTCACTTAAGGTCCACACATTTCTACGTCTGCTTTGTTTTTTATGAAGACCAGACACCAGAGTTGACTCTTCTCTCTGCTTATCCCGAGTTTGGTGGAGAGAGAATTGAACGCTGTTTTCACCAAGCTGTGAGTTGTTTTAAAGTTCTTTGATTCACGCGTGTTTATCTCTGTTTTGAGTTCATCCTGTCGTCATCTATAGAAAATGGAAAGAGTGTGTACAGCGTGCTCCATCTACAGTGTGCGGCAGTAACAGGAGCCACCCCTGGCTCTCACACCGGGCTGTAGTTTCCCATTCTACCTATAAGAATGGATACTTAGGACATACGATTTAAGATGGCTCTTAATCTCGCCCAGCCTGGCCATCTTGGCTAGGTGCACAGGAAGCTTGGATTAAAGTCTTTGACGACCACAAGGGCAAGCTGAACCACCTTGTGTGAGCGGAGCGAAGCGGTTGCCACAGCTACAGAGACCATCTGCAGGCCACTGTGGAGAGGGGATGGCCGTGGCCAGTCTTAAGAATCTGGGACTCAGACCGAATTGGGTCTGTTTTGGTGAGGTTATTGGTTCGGACCTCAACAACCACCAAAGGCCAAACTGATGAAGATCCCACAGGCGATAAAACATCCTGGGAAGGAAACATCAGAGTTGCACTTGAGTGCCGAGAAATTCAAACTCATTAGCAGCATGTGTCAGTGGGTGTCTTTCGGGAACTGGACAGTGTTGTGTTGTATATACCAGGCTCTGAGAGTGTCTGAATCCCTAAACTGGATTTAGGAATTTTAAATACTGCTCTGTGCCTGATCTATAAATATGTGGAGACTAAGAATCACTTCGGAGTAAAAGGGAACCTTCATGTGGGCTAGTATAGTCAACTGGAACTCTGTTCCCCCTAGTTGGGGCTCTGAACGTATGCATTACACTACATTCTCCTGTGACTTTAGCTTGGTGTTATTTTAATATCAGGTTTCATTCAAAGAACTGGCCCATCGATTTAAACTCTCTAATGGGATCAAAGGCCACCAAGGAGTCCTGCTCAGTTACCCATGTTTCAGGTAGCAAGTCCAAAAAGAAAATATTTCTTGGCTGAGATTTCCAAAACACGACAGAAAAAAAAAAAAAATCCCATCGGTTCAATTAATCTCACACCAACATATTTAAGGTCAGAGTAAAGGCTTAGCCTGAGGCTCTAAGGGTCGCCCGTGTAACCCTTGGCTAAACATCCGAGAACAAGCAGGGTAGTTCTCGGTACGTTGTACATTTTTACAAGACTTCAGGTGATGAGGGAGAAGGAATCTGGCATACACTTGCATTTTAATTTCATCTTTTCATGAGATTCTCCACCCGTGTGTGTGAGTGTGTGTGTGTTTCTAGGAGGCAGTATGTCATAATGTTTAAAAGGAAGAGTTCTAGAGTCAGAAGACCTATTTTGACTTCTCGGAGACTTTGGCTTTCTGTCTCAGTTTGTGGTCTACAAGATGAATGGCAGTTCTTTGATTTCAAGTTCATTGACCTCAGTGTAAGAGGTGCTTCTTAGAAACTGCTTCATTTGATTCTGATGCCACTCCCCATTGCCCGAGGATTTTAGTTTCCCCAGATGGCTCCTGACTTTGACAGGCCCCAAAGTACTGTGTTCCAGCGTGGGTTTTCCCTACCTCCTCATCATGGGCATGGACTCAAATTAGCTTCCTATGTGCTGTACCCTGGGGCATCCTACTGCTGGTGATACCAAATGAATTCATAGAGCATATATCAGAAAATGGGTAACTCCTGAAGCCAATATGACATGATCTATACATACCACGAACAAGGCCTTCAGGGACCAGTCTCTAGTGGTAATTTTAGTGATTGTGGAAAGCTGATACAGCATTGCTTTCAGTAGAGAGATCCTTGGCTATCTCCCAGGACACAGTATCACAGTTTCTATTTTTTTACTGAGTTGTGATCCAAACCTGTCCTGACGTAGTAGATAAACTCACAATTCATCATTTTCTTCCTACCATCATTTTTTTTTTTTTTTTGGAGACAAAGTCTTATTATGTAGTCAGTGCTGGCCTTGAACTCATGATCATGCTCCTTCAGACTCATGAGTCACCACACTGGGGTTCAACACCACTCCTGTCATCTGGAGGGATTGACAAGGAGCTGCCTGCCTTGAACAACACTAGTTTATGTTGACTAATGTGAGAAACATGAATTCAAACGTCTTTGTGTTTAGAGGTCCATGGCCCGGAACATCATCAATAGCTAATCAGAAGGTTGTAGGCATAGTTCCTGTTCCCATGGCATGGGACCCTTTCAAGGGTCACTTCATCACCCTCCCTCACTCTAGTCCAAACATCTTCCATTTATTTACTGTCACAATGAGAAGTAATGATTTCCTTTCAATAACACTCCAGATACAGCCCCCCAAAAATCACTTCTTCAATCGGAACAGTAGCTGGAGCATCATTAGTATCTAAGAACCTTAGACTGATAAACTGAAATCCCTCTTAGTACTTAGCATATAAAATAATGAGCTTCTAGAAAATTCCTGGATGTTGAAAGCCATCAAAATTCAGTAGGGTGTGCGTGCACCTGGGTTCTGTTTCACTAAGAACTGAAAACAGAACAGACCCTTGAGTGTTGAGCAAGAACTGCTGTGTGGAAAAAAATGAAACCCATCTGAAGGAGAGTAACGACTGTTCCTTCTCTATAAGAAAAATACTAACAAATTATACTCGTTAGGGATAAAATGTTTTCTCTGCTATTTGAAATGAAGGTAATCAGTGTTACTTTTCCAAAGAGAAGGAGAGCCCCTTGACTGCTCAGAGCCCCCCTGGAACCAGTTAGAAAAGACCATTTCCTCCCATACTATGCCTACAGGCGTTGAAATGGTGCTCAGTTTTCTGAGTGTGCTTTGACAGGGTTCTGGGATTCTGATCCAAGGGGAGAGAAAGTGGTCAGAGCTGCAATTCAGTTAACACTTGTTAGATGCCTCATATACATATACATACACCCCGGGGTAAATTCTAAACTCCTTTCTAATTATGTATTAATTGCCATTTTAGTATTTCTGATGCATCAAGCGTAAGTTCAAACTGAACATTTCCAAGGTTTTCTTCTATTTTCATGAGTGAAGGGCGTTGAAGGACCCTGGGAAAACTGGGGCAAAGTGACCACGACTGTGACATGATATCTTCCCTTCAAGTGCGCTTATCGCTGATCTAACATGGCTCTGAGCTATAATTATCTTATCATAATCAAGAATATTGTTCCTTTTTTTAAGTTGCCATAATTTTTTTCATGTATTTATATCATGTTCAGAGTCATTATAATTTGATTTCCCACAACCACCCAGGAGTGTGCCCCGTCCGCCTGACGTTATGACTGCTAATGTTTTCATCATGTCCCACCAATCACGCCATAAATGGTTTAGTTTACTGACTTATTCCTTTGATTTCACCTTAAGACAAGGTTTCCCAATTTAGCTCAGGCTGTCCTTAAACTTGTTACGTAGCCAAGGCTGGCTGTAGATTTACTCTTTTGCCTCAGCTCCATGAAACTTTCTTCCTTTTTTTTTTTTTTTTTAAGATTTATTTATTTATTATGTGTACAGTGTCTGTCTGCGTGTATACCTGCAGGCCAGAAGAGGGCACCAGATCTCATTACAGATGGTTGTGAGCCACCATGTGCGTGCTGGGAATTGAACTCAGGACCTCTGGAAGAACAGCCAGTGCTCTTAACCTCTGAGCCATCTCTCCAGCCCCCTTTCTTCCCTTTTTTATGCCTTAATATTTTTTTAAATTTCAGACACATATCAGTACTGACATATAAGTTTTCCATATATGTAATCACTCTATTTATAGATACAAAACAAGAAATGCATGAATGTTGTATAAATTATAATTTAAAATTTCAACAAAGTAGTTTAAAAAAGGACAAAAGACAGGAATCATGCTGTTTTTAATATAAAGCAAGGATAAAAGATTTCAACAAAGCTAATGTTCTAAAGAGGTTTTTCTCAATTCGTGATTTTTCTGCTCTCTATCCTCCTAAAAACAAAGAGAGTATTCATTACAGATTAGAAATCTGAAATTCTTAAACATTAACTGATGTTATATGATTTTTCTTTATAGGCATGCTCTATTATGTGAAAGCCACTGAAAAAGTAATTCTATATCTAAACCAAAGGGCCAAAGCTCAGGTGGGTGGGGAAGGGTGTCAGTCATGTGATTGCGTGGTGTGTAGGCTGGCTGTATGAGCTCAGGACGATGCATACAGAAGGTCATAGCAAGAGATGAAGCAGTGTTTCCAAGGTCATTTGGGTGGGATCTTGATACATATCCCACTCAGGCATCTGTTCCAAGATAGTTCTTGGTATTTGTTCCTTTGCCAAAATGGCACAACCTTCTGGGTTGGCACAAAGCCTTCTTGTTAAGTTCTATACAATGAAGATGTAGGATGCAGAGACAGTTCTGAAAGACGTAATTGTTGCAGAGGAGGCAGAGGCCAGGAATACCCAGTTTCTATAGGGTAGGCCAGGCCAGTCACATCCCATTCGGTCTGAAATGATGACTTCAAGGAGAACTGAGGTGGCCAGCCAGTTTCCTTGGTAGCTCACTTTCACTCATATTTTGTGTTACTTGCTTAGGGCATTTCTTGGATGTGAGATTTCTAAGGATGAAAATATGAGTTTAAGTCTCTCAACACATACTGGAAGGCTTCTTTTTTAATGTATGCTGCTTTCAGGACAATGATATTCCTTCCTTAAGTCAGACATCTGAGGTTCACTTGAGACTTGCTGCCTCTCCTTGAAGCGATACTTACCAATTCATCTGTTTTGGCTGATTAATTTTTCCGTATGTCATTAGAAATAAGAAAAATCTAATTAGGCTCCCTGTGGCTGAAACTGTGTATAGACTTGTGATATGTTTTACGATGGATCTGAGATGTCTTGTCTCATCCATACCTTTCCTTCAACCCTAGTTTGGTTCCTACCGCTGTGAAAAAACCATGGCCCAAAGCAACTGAGCAGGAGGAGCGTTAATTTCACATTACAGTTCCCAGCCCATCATGAAGGGAAGTCAGGACAGGAATTCAAGCAACAGAAACTGAGACAGAGGCCATGGAGGAATGCAATGGTGCTTACTGGCTTGCCCTCTTGGCTTGCTCAGTTTACTTATAGAAACTGGGACCACTTGCCTATGGGTGGGACCGCCCACAGTGGGCTGGGCCCTCCCACATCAACCATTACTTAAGGAAATGCCCCACAGAGCAGTCTGATGGAAGCACTTCCTCAGTTGGGATTCCCTCTTCCCAGATATGTCCTGGTTCATCTGTCAAGCTGATAGAGAACCAGGGCAGCCTCTCTCCTGCATTCTCCACACCCTGCCTGGCCACTGCTGTTGGCCCTCGGGTCTAGCTTTGCTTCTCTGTGATTTCCCAGGCTCTGTCCTCAGCCTGGACTCTGCTTTCTTCCCTCATCCAGATGGAACCCTACAAGCTGCTCTGAAATCATTCTTGCAAGTTGTTCCCCAGGGAAAAATCAGACCCTTCTTTCATAGTGACTTCATGGTTAACTCACTTATCACCATTCCCCGGACACACTGTCTGGTGATTAAGAATTTAGAGTCTGAAATCAAACTGCCTATGGTCAAACTACTTTGTTGAAGTTAGTAGATAAGTTTTCAGAGGTCTTAGATTTTTCTTCCACTGGGGGTGGGGGATACTGAATATTCTCTATGCCACAGGGTTTTATTGTGATGGTCCTTATTAAACACTGAACACAAGTTATTATGCTAAAGACATTTCCTTTTTCCCCCTCAAGGGAATAACAGGGGTTCAGATCTGCCCTCTGCTCTTCAGAGTCCACCATCTCACAGAGGAACCAGATAATCTGCACTGGCTTATTTTTCTGTTGCCATAGTAAAACGGCAAATACCTGAGGCTGGGAAGAAAAAAGACATGTGTGTACAACACACACTGCTCACACACACATATTCATATATCCCCTGTCTCCACCACCAAACTTACACACAAAGGTTTATTCAGCTCTTAGCTCTGGAGACACAAGGAGCGTGCAAGGCCCAGCTTGGCTCTGGACATCACCAACAGCAGGGAGAAGGATACGTGAAGAAGGGATTGTGTTTCCAGATAAGAAGCCAGAAAGAGATCAAGTCATTCTCACAGCAGCCCGGGAGTCCCATCAGAGTAACTTTAATCCCTTCTCTGGGAAACTCCCCAAGCCCTATGCACCTCCATTAGGCCTTGCCCCTTAGCAGTTCACCTCCCCTCCCGTGGCCACACTGAGTTCCAACCCTCCAAATCACGAGTCCCCCCCCCCCCCCCCCCCACCAACCCACCCCCTCGCATGGGTCAGACAGCGTTCTGTAAAGAGTGCTGGAGTTAAGTGCCACTTCGGCGGGTGCTGGCCAGAGCTCTGTTACTAGAAGCCTACAGGCACGTGGCCTGAAACATTCCAGAAAGGAGAGGAGACGACAGAACACAGGGCTTAATTAACGGGAGCCACTCAGTGGGTACACTGAGTAATTAATCAAGTGACCTGTGTGGTTGGATTAAATGGTGGCTGACTCAGAGGGTTTCTGGCTGTCGTGGAGGAAGCTTTGAAGTAAATAATATTGAGATGACCAACCCAGGAATCCTGACCTTACGCTGAGTCAGAGTGGGAGTGAGAGAGACAGAGAGGAAAGGCAGATTAAATATTTAATGAGTGTTTCAAATGATTTTAGTGTCTCACACTTGGTTGGGCTGGGAATATAAATTCTGGGTAGAGTGGTCAGGGTCATGTTTCCACAGAGTGTGCGCTTTTAACTTTCTCGACCTCATTCGAATGATTTTATATTAATAGAGCCCTTTAATTCACGACAACTATGAGGACAGAGGTAAGGGTTTCTTCCAGAAACACCCAGTGGAGAGAACAGGGTTGGGTTTAACGGCCTGAGCCCAGGTTCAGGAGAGTGTGCACAGTGTTTCTTCAGGATTTCCTCCTCCCTGGCAAGAGACGTGGCTTCTCTGCTTCACACCAAAACTAGAGCTGGGCATGGTAGCTCATACCTATTACAGCAACATGTGGAAGGCTAAGGCAGGAGGATTGCTATGAATTTGAGGCTAGCCTTGGCTATAAGTGACAGGCCAGCCTAGGCATACATGAGCAAGACCCGACGTCACAAAAAACAGAACCATCAAGCAAAGATCAGAGCAGGCACATTTCATCCCAGACAGGGGCAAAATGAGTGTACTCCTTCAACTGAAAGTCCATGCGGGAAGAAAACATGGCACCCAAGACTCAATGAGGAAGCGGAACTTGTTCCCTAGTGAAGACTTGATCCCGAAGGGAGACGTTCAGGTCATCTTCTAGAACATCTGCTAATGGAACCGGCAGGCTGATGTGACATTGCACACCCAGGCAGAAAAAAGCCACTCAGTTTGTAAGTGACAGACGGAAAGGTGCAGAGTCACTCAGGCATCTGCGACCTCCCAGCTGCGAGCGAGCGAGCGAGCGAGCGGTCCCTGAACACACAGGTCAAATCACTCAGAAGTTTAAATTCTATTTTTATCTTTTTCTCATTAAAAAAAAAATCAGCAATTTTTTCCCCCAAGGGAAGTGATTCCTCACATATACCAGACCTACAGGAGGAGAGAACCCAGAAGAGCAGAGGAGAAGGCAGGGGCCCCAGGGAACTGCCAGGAAAGGACTCACAACCTCCCCTCTCCCACAGGCCAGAGCCCCAGGGATCATGGAGGCTGCAGAGATCAACCTCCCACCCCCGTCCTGCCCCAGGAGCATGCTCAGTGGCTAGAGGCATCTGAGAACGTCACCTTTCACCTCAGTGCAGCTGTGCCAATAAGGCACTCCTTAAGTGTCCTTTTCATTTCTTATTCCTACTTAATTTCCACTCTTGTGTATGTCTCATGCTCTGTTTGTACATCAATCGGGGTTTAGGACGCTGTTTATGTTTCTCCACATAATAAACGGTAAGGCATTCTTCACTGCCCTCCCTCTTCCGCACACCAAACATACTCCCCTCTCCTACGTCTCTCCTCCTCTCTCATCCTTATTCCTGGCTCTTTAGATTTCATACTTGTAATCATCCATAGCATTAATCTCTAAAAAGCTGTGGTCCCGACCAGTAGCCCAACCCCCACCCACACCCCATCTTTTAGAGAAGATCTAATACTTCTCCTAACCTTACCCATACTTAATTCCCAATCCTATTCCTAGTAACCAAACTCTGACTATGCTCCACACTCTCCTTGGTCATCTTCTAACAGGTAGTGGAGTTCAGGGGTCTCCGCTGTTAACTGGTAAGCACAGCACATTCCCAGGCGCACAGTGGGAATGTCCAGTAGTCCTAGTTAGATGTTCTGCATTTAACCTTCTCCTCAGGGAATAACGGAGTTCACACCAGGCACCGTGAGCTCCTGAACTGAGGAATTATTTCAGAACTACACACTTCACTTTATTAACCCAAATCTTACTGGAAGGATGTGAATACTCCAAATGAAAGAATATAGCTGATTAAAATATAAACCAAACAATGAAAGGACAATATATCTATCTATATCTATATCTCTATATATCAATCCAGTAACATATGAAACACACACACACACACACACACACACACACACACACACACACACACACGTCTCCAAACACAATCAACTCTAAAGTACCGTGAGGGTGTTAGGTTGGACATGGTGACTCACACCTTTAATCCTAGCACTCCAGAGGCAGAGGCAGCTGGGTCTCTGTGAGTTTAAGGCCAGGCTGGTTGACATAGTGAGACCCAGGCTAGCCTAGACTACACAACAAGACTTTTCGTCTCAAAAGAGTGCGCTATTTGAAATCTCAGGCAGAGAACTCAAAATAATGACTGTAAATGTGACAACAGGCACAGACAGCTGAATAAAATAAGGAATTGAACATGTTCAGCAAGATGGAGGTACAAAACTAGCATACAAAAATCAGCAGCTTTCTTAGACAAATAAATACATCGAGGAAGAAGTCACGGAAACAATTCCGTTCACAATGGTCTCAAAATAACGACACCAACTAACTAAACAAATAGATTGGAACAAACCTAACCCAGAGCTACCAAAATAGCTCTTTAATAAAACTTTAAAACACTCAAGGAAGACACCCGAAGAATGAAATACCTCACGTGGTCATGGATTGGCAAGAATAATACTGTGAAAATGGCTTTGTGCCAAAAGCAACCTGCCAATTACGCGCAACCCCAGTCAAAATACGGACTCAGTTCTTCAAAGAAATAGAAACAAACAAACAAAAACCAAACCAAAACAACCTTACACTTTGTATGGAAGCAAAAAAGACCCCAAATAGTCAAAGCAGTTCTGGGCAAAAGAAATATTCTGGAAGCTAGATCCATAGCATTAAAAACAGCATAATAATGATGTAAAAACAGTCCTGTAGATTGAGGGAATAGAATAGAACAATATATATATATATATATAGTCACACACCTGATTTTTGACAAAAGTGTACAAATTAAAAAAGAAAAAAAAAACCCATTGGGAAAAAGACAGGATCTTCAACAAATACTGCTGAGGAAAGTGTGCGTCTAACATGGATGAATGAATCCAGAACCTTCTCTCTCACCTGTACAAAACTCAGTTCTAAGTGAATCAAGGACCACAGATTAAGACAAGAAACCCTGAAACCATCAGGGAAGAAAGAAGGGAGGCACACTCTATGATAGGCATAGGCAAGGATGTTCTGAATAGGGTGCCAACCCTCCGTAAGCAAGGCTAGTCATCACCAAATGGAGTTTCATGAAATTAAGCAGCTTTTCAATAGGAAAGAGACAGTCCACAGAGTGAGGACAAAGATCTGCCACCGGCACATCCAGCAGAGGATTAATATCTAGAATATACAAAGGACTAAAAAAAAAAAAAACCTAAGCATCAAGAAAGAAAAACTAATTTAAAAGTGGGCCACAGAACTGATCAGAAAATTCTCAAAAGAGGAATACAAATGACCAACAAATATTTTAAAAAGTGCTCAACATCGATAGCCACCAGAAGTGCAAATTAAGATGACTTTCAGATTCCATGTGACCCCAGTCGGATTCCATGTGACCCCAGTCGGAATGATGGTCACCAAGGAAACAAACAATAAGAAATGCTGGAAAGGATATGGGGAAAGGGGAACGTTTATCCTTTGTTGTGAAAGTGTGGAGGTTTCTCCGAAAACTAGCAATAGAACCACCATTCGATCCATCTCTATCACCCCTGGGAATATACCAAAGGTTTCCATATCCTACCCACAGAGACACATGCTCATCATTGTTCATTGCGGCTGTATTCCCCATAGCGGAAACATGGCATCTGTCTAGAAGACATGAACTGAAGAACGCATATTGAAGATGTGGTACCTCCACACAATGTAATTTTATCCAGCTATAAACAAAAATGAAATTATAGAAATTGCAGGAAAATGGGTGGAACTGGAAAACATTACACTGAATGGGGTAACCCAGGCCCCAGAAGACAAACAACACGTGTTCTATCTCATTATTGGAACCCAGCTTCTAGCTCTCAGTTTTTTGTGTTTAATTTGGAATGTCTATAGAGGACAGGAAGCTAGAAAAGGCAGACAGTGGTAGAGGAAGTGGCCTTGAGGACTGAGGGGATAGAACACGTGTGATATTAAAATGGGGAGGGTGGGGGTAAAATGGAGGGTTAAGGTTGAAGTGCGGATGGGAGTGTGGGGGCAGGGAGAAGAGAAGACAGGTGGTTTAACCAAACACAAGAATGCATGCACAAGCCTGCGGGTAGCCCGCATTTTCACAATCCAATCCAAAGTATACTTTTAAAAAGACACGAACACAGGTAACTTGCATGAGTGGACAGTATTTCCCCAGAAAACATGAGTTATTAAATGAAAATCTCAGGGTCAGGTGTGGGATCTCTTTCAGCAAGTTATTGGTTAGAAAGACCCCAGAGGTCCCCCCACACAACACAGGCTGTTTTAAGACCTTGCTTCTCAAGAAAACATTGTTTGGTTGTCAGACAAAGAAATCAAGCTGGAACTGGTCTGGAAACGTCTTCCTCCCTGTGGGCTCGCTTTCACCATGCTATAAGGGTCTATGCAGGCCAATAGGGGGAAAAGTCACCAATAATATTACCCAGTGGTGAACACTGAATGTTCTAATACTGACCTTCCAGTAGTGAGCACTGAATGTTCTAATACTGACCTTCCAGGCACCGTGTGTCCATAACTGAAATGGTGGCATGACGGTTAGCGGGTAACCAACTACTTTCTGGTTGCCTTTGAAGATGACACTGTGTGAGAGAATGTGTGTCTGGTACTGTAAACCTCATTGTCTTAGTTTCATTTCTGTTTCTGTGATAAAATACCCTGACCAAAAGCAACTTAAGAGGAAAAGGGGGTTTATGTCTTCAATAAAAGACAGCATTTCGTTGAGAGCTTGTTTATGCTTTCAGAGGTCAGTCCATTATCATCATGGTGGGGAGTGTGGAGGTACACACGGTGTTGGAGAAGGAGCTGAGAGCTTTACATCCTGATCCACAGGCAGGCAGGCAGAAAGAGAAAGAAACTGGGCCTGGCTTGGGCTTTTCAAACCTCAGAGCCCCCCACCCAGTGACACTCTTCCGTGAATAAGCCCACATCTCCTAATCCTCCGAATCTTTTCTATGTCACTAATTGAATAATCAATTAAGTGCAAACTCTTGGTGGCCACGTATATAAACCTACTCAGGTAAAGGCAGAACAAGTTCAGGAAGCAGAGGCAGGAGGATCTCTGTGAGTTCAAGGACAGCATGATCTACACAAAGAGTTACATGCCACCCAGGGCTCCATAGTGAGACCTTGTCTCAAAAAAACAAAACAAACAAAAAACCAGAACAAATTAGTAATGCTTTAGTTCAGTCCACAATATAACCAACTAAATCACAAATGTATTTTTCTAATTAGTTTCTAATATATAAAACTTTGCAAAAAGTTAACAACTGCTTTATTAGTGACTTATTCCCATGTGTTTTCTTCAGAACAAGAATCTGGGTATTTACTTTTGGGAAAGTCAGGGCTTTCTCTCCTGTGACAGAGGTGACTGCTCCAAGCGTGACTCAAGGCTCCCATCCACAGCACAGCTAGCTGGCTCAGGAGCACAGCCTATGGGGCAGGCTGCTCAGTGATCTAAGTCTCCCCAGCATCACAGCAAGAATGCATGGGCCATCCACGAAAAGAAGCCGGTGAGCAGGTTTGCTCATCTCAAGGCAAAGGGCAGAGAATCTTGGAGACACGGATACAAATTCAATCACTCAAACTCAGTCAGATGTTCTCTCACTCTTACCGGTCATTTAATGAGTACTATGCAGTTGACAAACAGAAAATGGGGGCGGGGGGAGGGCATACCATCTAGTGTGAGAGGCAAACAAAACTGCTTCAGTCCGGTCTCAGTTGTGTTTATTCAAACAATTTAGAAAGTACCCTTATCACTTCTTAACAAGACACTTAATTTTCAGTATTCCTCTTCAAGAATTCAACCGGCTTGGTGGTTCTCAACCTGTGGGTCATGATCCATGGAGGGACCACCTAAGACCATCTGCGTATCAGATGTTTACGTTATGATTCATAACAGCAGCAAGATCACAGTCATGGAACAGCAATGGAAATAAATTTTATGGTTGGGGGGGGGTCACCACAACACAAGGAACTGTATTAAAGGGTCGCAGCATTAGGAAGGTTGGGAATCACTGATTTAGAACTTGATGCTGGTCAACAGAAGTATCTCAGAACCACTGTGGTTGATGAGTCCACTAAGCTGACAGTGGATCTCAGGAAAGGCAGAGGAGGGACAGGAGACTAAACAGTCCTGGAACAGCTCCCTTTTCACCAAGAACTGAATCACTGAATACAACCAGAGAAACCAAAACAACAAAACATACCCCCAAATGAAAAAGCCGAACATTCATGGCTAAGTGGGTCAATGCGCAGCAAACGACAGCCTACTGGAAAGAGAAAAACAAGGATCCCAGATCTCCACGCGAGGCCCGGGGTCAGCACATTTGGAAATCTCTGAGCTGTTTCCTCATCGCTGCAGTGGAAAAAGTTCCAGAGCCTGCCCCCTGAGTTTGCTGCATGGATTAGATGAGCTGCCCACTGTCATGTGTGTGACAGATTGCTTGGCGCACACCAAGCATTCCATAGTCGTTACCTCTTGCGATTACTGTGATGTCTCATCAGCTCAGCGTGTCCTTATTTTATCTTAGGAAGCCACTTTCTGTTATTCAAAATACTGGTGAAAATGGCCCGCTCTTCATATCGTCTTTCAAATTGGAGCATTTTAGTCAATTCAATTGAAGTCTAAATGAGTGTTTTGGACTACTACATTATCGAGACCGACGTCCATTCCAGAGTACTGCAAAGTTGCAATGAAGCAGTCTCCCGGAGGCAGATTTCAGACTGCATAATTGCTAGGTCTGCCTTAGGAGAAAGGGGAAACCGGTCTCCATGTACAATCCACCCCAGTTCTCAACTCCTTGTAGAGAGAGCCACCTGGAGACAGCTATCAGGTCCTAGCTAAGACTCCCATTGTCTGTGCTTACCATTCCCAGTGGCTCTGTTCCTTGGATAGCGTGACTAGAAGAAGCCAGCGTGAGCTCTCCTTGTCCCCCAGACTACTGGGTATTGTGTTTGCAGCTCCCTGTACCACACCTGCTCTGTATTTCTCGGGGTGGAGGCTAAGATAAGATGCTGGGAGGGTTTGGAGACAACACACTTGTGACAGCCCCGTCCCGTCGTGTGGGATCGGTCCCCATCTACATCTGTGTGATCAATAAAAGCCCATGAATCTTGAGATAATGGTCCGCCCGGCCCTTTCCTACTTGGGTAAAGAGCAGTCAGCTAAAGCCGTGGAAATCTTAAATTCGGATTTGGATGGACTGACTGACAAGCAACATTTAAAGTACGAAGGGGTCTTTAAAACAGCCGACATCCAGGCAGTTCCCTCTTAGTTGATAAGGACAAGAACTTTTTGAAGGTCAGATCTATGTCCAGGTAACAATTCACATGACAGGGTAAAATATCCCCCCCCCCCCCCCCCCGCACCCCAGTTCCTAAGTTATCACAGCTTCCTCCTGAGTTCTCCAAGGCAAGCTACATGGATCCTATCTCTGTCCTCTGGGTTTTGCTTTTGTTTTACATTTATATTTATTTCATACACAAACACCCACAGCACAGCCTGTGGGTAGAAGCCGGAGGGCAACTAGTGAGGGCAGGTTCCTTCCTTCTACCCTGAGGATTCTGGGGATGCAACTCCCATCATCAGGGTGGGTGATAACTGACTGGGTGACAGCTGAGTTATCTCACTAGCCCACATCTGTTTTTGGTTTTGATAATTTTGTTGTTCAGTTTACCTCATTCTATGTGTATGAGTATTTGCCTGCATGTATGTATGTGGACCATACATGTGCTTGGTGTCTACAGATATAAGAAGGCAGTGAATCCCTTGGGACTGGAGTTACGGATAATTGTGACCCAACACACAGAGGCTCAGAACCAAACCCAGGTTCTGTTGCAAGAGCACTTTTTTTTTCATTACTAAATTTAAAAAAATAGGAAATTTATCAGCTTTGTTATGAGATCACTCTAGAATTCAATAGAAATGAAAGATTTCTCCATTGGATAGGCAAACTATTTATACTGAAAAATAAAGTGAAATACAATGGGGCTTTCATGATGGCGTAGCAGGCAAAGTGCTTGCTGCCTATGCTTGAGGGCCAGAGTTCGGATCTCCAGCACCCACAGAGCAGTCAGGGGAGCATGGCAGACCGTCTGTGATCCCAGCACTTTGGAAGCACTGACTGGGAATCCTGAAGCAAGCTGGCCAGCCAGCCCAACCAGAAACGTGAGCTCTGGGTCCAGCAGGAGATACTGCCTCCGCATGTAAGACAGAACGGGACTGAGGAAGACAGCCAGGTGCTGCAGACAGAGCGAGCGGAGCATGCCACAGTCTGAGCTGGTGCTCCTCAAATGCATGGTTCCTGTTTTCACTGGCTGCTTCCAGCGGTCTTTGTCTCTAGTTTTCAGTTTATCTGTACTTGCATCTGGGTTCCTTTGGGCTTATCTCACTGGATTCAGTAAGCTTGCATGTATAGGCTGTGCCATTTGCTAAATTCGGGATAGTTTCTTGCAATTATCTTCAAATACTTATTTCTGTACCATACTTCTTCTCCTCTCTTTCAGAAATGCCGATGATGTAAATGTTGGAAATACTGTGCGAACGGTCCCCATGGTGTGTTCATGCTCTTCTTTCAATCTCCTTCTCCTTCTTGCTGTTCAGATTAGATCATTTTTGCTCATTTCAACCTCACCAGTGAACCCTCTATGAGCTCTGGTCTACTAGAGAGTCCGGCTATTCAGTTTTAAAAGTTTGGTGACTATATTTATTCACTTAAAATTTCTCGAATGGGCTCAGCAGCTGAAAGGACTTGTGGTGCAGGCCCTACAGCCCAAATTCAATCCCTGAAACCCATGGTGGAGGGGAAAACTGAGTCCCGTGACCTCCACATACATGCCACCACACACGTGTTCCCCCCCATCTCTTCCTTACACACATAACAATTTAAAAAACAATTTCCAATGATTCTTATTTATATTTTATACTTACTTTATGAGTGTTTGATCTTCCTTCTTAGAATGCTTTTTATAATGACTGCTGTAAAAACCTTAGCTAGCTCAAGCATCTATGTTAGCTCAGCATGGCTCTCGTTTTTTTCTCCAAACCTTTCCGGCTTTCTTGTTTCTTCAAGGTTGAGTGGTTTTTGTACTGTATTCCTGATATTTTCAATGTTATGTCTCTGGGCCCTATTTAAATCAACTGTAGACTTTAATATTTCTGTTTTTATCAGGAAATCCAGCTGTCTACATTTGGGTTGCAAATTCTGGCCAGCCTCGTATAAGCTGTAGTTTCCATGTGAATTCTGTTGCCAACATCCTTGGGGTGCTATTTACATCTTTCATCGTATTTACTACACAGTGACCACTCAGGGCCCCAGAGTGGTACTGATACTTGGTTCAGTCCTCAAGCCTTTGTGGGGACACTCTTTAAGATCAGATCTGCTTGTGTACAATGTGGGGATTCAGGAGAGTCGCACCGTAATCTCCACCACTCTCTGGTTTTCTAGGGTCCCCCTTCTGGTCCTCTAACTTGAGAACCAGTTGTCTATTCTATTGTTCTGTTCATTCCGTTCCATTTCTTCCACACATACTGAATGTCTGAGACCACAGTCTGCTAACCACAGGTAACAGCGTGCTCCCAGGGAGGGTATTTCTCCAAAAAGATCTTTAGGGAGTTGTGGTCCCTGTTGCAAGATGTTTGTGTACTCAGGGGTAAGGAACAGCAAAGAAAACTTGGAAAAGCAAAATTTGGAGTTACACGTTCCTCTCCTTTTTCTGGTCTTTGAGTCACAGCCCAAGGCTTCCTCTATAGGTCTGTGTGTTCATGTCTCATTGTCTGCTCCCAGGTTCCTTGCTCTCAGGCATCTAGGCTGGGAGACACAGAGGGGAAAATGGGGGAAGCACTGCCCATCTGGCAGAATTTTCAAGTCTGGTCTTTCATCCGCCTCCTACTACTTACGTCTTCATATTGCTGCTGTAGGCACTGTGTTTAGGTTTTATGGATGCACTTAGTGGGAAGGACATGGTGGACTGTGCTGACTAGGTTTTCTTAGAGCCTGTATTTACCTTTTGATTCCGTCTTTCCTTTTGGTGAGCACGGGTATTTACCTAGTGTATCATTTAGCTTTCGCTGTGTAACAAAGCATTCAGGGCTCAGCGGCACAAAGCAACATTTCACTTAGCTCATGAGTCTTTCCGTCAGCTGGGAGATCGCTCTGTTCTGGTCTGGCGGGGCTGCGTCCTCACTCGCTCGCACCTGTGGTCCAGCGGCAGTTGGATGATGTCAGATGTTCTAATTTGTATGTCTAGTTGCTGGCTAGCTGTCACTTAGGCTGTCTGTCTCCTTCCATGTGGTCTCACTCACCCCGAAGGCTAACTAGGACTTGTTTCCACGCTGGTCTCAGGGATCCAGCCACATCATGAGAGGGTGAGATCCAGAGCAAAAGAACGTTTGATAAGCTGCTTGTCTCACATTCACTGGTGTCCCAAGTCACACAGCCTAAAGTCAGTGTGGCTGAGGCCTGCCGATAGCAGATGAGAGACGGGGGACAGTTCTGTGCACAACATATCACAACCAAGTGCATAGTCAAGAGAGTATGGTATACAGGTAAGATTTTTACTCCACTGTTTTTTAAAGTAACATCTTCATTGTACAGAAAATGGCAGAGCTGCCACTTTCTTCCCTCAGCTGCCTTTGGCAAGCTCCGCACCGCTGTCTTTTGACATTTAACATCACCTCAAGACCCAGGCTGTGTTCTTTTGGGGAAGGAAGGTGTGTTTCTGTGCTTGGAGAATGCAGTCAAGCCTGACAGTACCACTAAGATAAAGTTGGAAAATACTTTTAAATATAAAACTCTTTGACTTATAAAATATGTATCCTCCTTCTCGTCTCAGATTGAACTTTATTTTTAATTCTCAGTCTCCCCAGGGATTGTTCA
>CABHPQ010000222.1:8572-40764 GCA_902168405.1 Peromyscus aztecus
ATCTATCTATCTATCTATCTATCTATCTATCTATCTATCTATCTATCTATAAATAAGACAGGGTCTTACTATGTATCTCTGGCTGTCTTGGAACTCCCAGAGAGCCACGTGCCCCTGCCTCTGTAAATGCTGGGATTAAAGGCGTGCGCCTCTATGCATAGCTCTAGGCAAGACAGTTTTAATGAAGATAATGGCACTCACTACCAGTATGGAAGCTCATTATAAAGCTTCAGTGATTGTAACAAGTCTTTCTCTGTCCCATCAGCCAGTTCCCAAATACTGGCATGGAGACTTCTTATTAATTATGAAAGCTTAGCCTATAGCTTAGGCTTGATCCTAACTAGCTCTTATAGCTTAAATTAATCTATATTTTTATTAATCTATGTTCTACCACATGGCTTTTATTTCTATCCCATTCTGTGTGTCTGAATTGTTCTGCATCTGGCTGGCTTCTCTGCCTCTCTTCTTCCCAGAGTCCTCTCAGTGCCTGGAAGTCCCACTTATACTTCCTGCCTAGCTATTGGCCACTTAGCTCTTTATTAAGCCAATCAGAAGGCACCTTAGCAAAGACACATCTTCACAGTGTACAAAGAGATTTTCTACAACAAGCAATTAAGACAGTATATTTATTACTGACTAAGGATGGGCTGATCAATAGAACAGAATAGAGGCACATGAATAGCTGATACTTGATTTATACCATAAGTGGCAATTCAGTTGGTCTTTTCAATAAATGAGACATGAAAACTTTGTATCCATATAGAAAAGTGAAATTGGAAAATAATGGACAAAAGTAATTACAAGTATATATTTGACTTAAATGTAAATGGAAGAACAATAAAATGCCTAGAAAATAAAGCTTTATGACTTTGGTTAAACAAGGTAAACACTAAGCACAGAAGACAATATTGGCAAGTTTGATCCTGCTAAAATTAAGGCACAGGGTCTGGGAATGGAGCTTGGTGGTGCTAGCATGTGTAAGGCCCTGGGTCCAACCCCGAACACGGGACAAAAGATGTAAATAAGAGGATTATGAATGGTCATGGTAACATACACCTGTAAATCCCAGCACTCAGGAGGTGGAGTCAGGAAGATCTGAAGTTTGAGGTCAGCCTGATCTGTATGAAACCTTGTCTCAAAAAATAAACACACACAAAAGTGAAAATATGCTCACTAGTCATCAAAGAAATATTAGCTCAACTGTGAAACTGACTGTGTTTGAAGTGTCAAGTTCATATAATTTCATGCAAAATAAAGGGCTCGTGACCCACAGGTTGAGAACTGCTGCTCTAGGCTAAGTTAATTGAGGTGGGAAGACCCAGCCCTGAATGTGGTTGGTACTTTTCCATGAGCTAGGCGGCCTGGACTGAATAAGAGGAAAAAGCTAGTTGAGCACAGCCATCCATGGTCACCAGCTGTGCTCTGCCCCTGCCACCGTACCTCTCCTGTCCCTGTGAACTCTAGCCCCTGGAGCTGAAAGCCAATGCCCTTCTTTAAGTCGCTGTTGTCATACTTTTACACACTGATGAAACGAGTAATAAATGTAATAGCTTAAAAAAAAAAAACTTTACCAACCCCACATCTGACAGAGGACTGATCTCCAAAGTATATAAAGAACTCAAGAAACTAGACATCAAAATACTGAACAATCCAATTAAAAAATGGACTAAAGAGCTAAACAGAATTCTCAAAAGAAAAATCACAAATGATTGAAAGACATTTAAAGAAATGCTCAACATCCTTAGTCATCAGAGAAATGCAAATCAAAACGACTCTGAAATACCACCTTACACCTGTCAGAATGGCTATGGTCAAAAACACTAATGACAGTCAATGTTGGAGAGGATGCGGAGCAAAGGGAACACTCCTCCACTGTTGGTGGGAGTGCAAACTTGTACAGCCACTGTGGAAATCAGTATGGCGGTTTCTCAGAAAATTGGGAATCGATCTACCTCAAGACCCAGCCATACCACTCTTGGGCATATACCCAAGGAATGTTCAATCATACCACAAAGATACATGCTCAGCTATGTTCATAGCACTATTTGTAATAGCCAGAACCTGGAAACAACCTAGATGCCTGTCAACTGAAGAATGGATTAAGAAAATGTGGTACATATACACAGTGGAGTACTACTCAGCAGAGAAAACAATGACAGCATGAAATTTGCAGGCAAATGGATGGAACTAGAAAATATCATCCTGAGTGAGGTAATCCAAACCCAGAAGGACAAACATGGTATGTACTCACTCATAAGTGGATTCTAGATATAAAGCAAAGAACAATCAGACTGCAGCTCACAGATCCAGGGAGGCTACCTAGCAGGGGGGACCCTAGGATGACTGGCTTAGAATAAGTTTTGGTTCTAATAAATAAATAAATTAATTAAATATAAAAAGTTGAAAAAAATTTTAAAAAATGAAAGAAAAATTAAATCTCGGGCTGGAGAGATGGATCAGTGGTTAAGAGCACTGGCTGTTCTTCCAGAGGACCCAGTTTCAATTCCCAGCACCCACATGACAGCTCACAACTGTCTGTTACTTCAGTTCTAGGTGATCTTATACTGTCACACCAATGCACATGAAGTTAAATAAATTTTTTTAAAAAGTTGCTTTAAAAAAATAATAAATCTGCCCATACTGAGTATTGGTAGCGTCACAGTCTTAGCAGGAATGTAACTGGCATTGGTATAGGGCATCACTGGCGTTATAACGCTGTAACCTAGGTATACATCCTCAGCAAGTGTGTCTATGTGTACATCAAGAGATGTGTGTGAATATATATGAGCACTGCTTATGAGTCTCAAACTGGAAATAACCCGAGTCCATAATGGTGCAGTAGACATTGCTAGAGACAGTTTTGTGGCATCTGAAACATAAAATTTTGGAGGCTTTTTTTTTTTTTTTCCGGAGCTGAGGACTGAACCCAGGGCCTTGCGCTTGCTAGGCAGGCTCTCTACCACTGAGCTAAATCCCCAACCTCTTGGAGGCTTTCTTTTTTTTTTTTTTTTTTTTTGATTTTTCGAGATAGGGTTTCTCTGTGTAGCTTTGCACCTTTCCTAGATCTCGCTCTGTAGACCAGGCTGGCCTCGAACTCACAAAGATCCGCCTGCCTCTGCCTCCCAAGTGTTGGAATTAAAGACGTGCACCACCACAGCCCAGCGGAGGCTTTCTTTATGTGGGAGATTATGTGCAAAATTTAGTATTACGGCAGAAACTTCATTAGAAGAATGTTTAAGGATGACCAGATATGGTGGTTTGAATAAATGTCCCCCATTGTCTGTCATTTGAATGCTTGGTCCTCAGTTGGGGACCCAGTGAGGGAGGATATATGGCCTTGCTAGAGAAAGTATGTTACCAGAGGCAGGTTTTGGGAGCTTAAAGACTTTCACTGTCTTTGCTTCCTGTTTGTGGTTCAAGATGTGAGCTCACGGCTTGCTGTTCTGGTCACAAAGCCTGCTCGCTGCCACTCGCCCCTACCGTGATGGTGATGGACTCTTATCCTTCTGGAACTAGAAGCCCAAATAAACCTTCTTCTGTAAGTAGCCTTGGTCATGCTGTTTAATCACAGCAACAGAAAACTAATACACCAAGCCTCTGCCCTTGTGGGTTTTAAGGACAGACTTTGACCCATTCATGGGTGTGAACTGTGGTGCCCAGTGAAGCTAAACATGAAGCAGAATTTGACTCATGACTCATCTCTTGGCATCTGCTGTCCCAGCAATCACTTAACTTTGTGAGCACAGTCACCCTCAGAAAGTGCTTGTTTATGAGAGCACAAGGCAGAGAGATTTTATTTACTAAAGTCCATTTTGTTATTCAGCACATTTATTTATTGACTGTCCACTCTGAGGTGAGCTCAGTCTCCCAAGCTAGAAACTGAGGATGGGACAATAAAAAAAAAAAAATTCATGTCCTCTGCTCTCTTGGAATTTAAACTCCAGCTGGGAGACACAAATAAATCAACAAGGGCATAAGTCAGAACTAATAGTTATAGCATGAATTATGTATGTGATCGTGATTGGTAAGAAAGTGGAATTTGTTGCTGTACAGGTGTGGGTTCATGTGGGTCTGGGGAAAGAAGACACAGCACACTTTTAGGATGTCTCTAGCCTTTCCAGCTGCAGGGGTAACCAGCCTCTGCAGGATTGAGACACCTTCCCTTAGCCAAGGGCCTTTTTATTGTTCTCCAAATTTACACTTTCAGCAAGTTGATTTTCCCCATATCCCCAAAATACCCTGATGAAACTTCCAAAGGGACCAATGCCAAGTCCAAGTTCTTGATTAAGGAATATCACAATTTGCTGCGTTTTTCCCATTCAAGTTTTGCATAGGCTTTGTACCCTTGGGAAACTCTCAGACGAGATTCACAGAGGGCAACAAGAGAAACAAAAGGTGGATTAAGGCTAGGTGCTAGCACTCTGGAGCCAGACCAGGTGTAGTCCAGTGGGAATTCTCCCACAGGAATTGTTGGTGATGCAGAGATGGTACTGGAAGGAAGAGAGAGAACAGGGAAGGCTGGAATGGAAAGCAAGATGACTTCATGTTGAGCCTTTCAGGTCAAGGTCAGATGGTGTCTTAGTCACTGTTCTATTGCTGTGAAGAGACACCACAGCCAAGGAAAGTTATAGAAGAAAGTATTCAGTTGGGGGCTTGCTTACAGTTTCAGAGGGTAGTTCATAATCACCATAGTGGAGAGTATGATGGTATGCACGCAGGCATGGAGCTGGAGAAGTAGCTGAGAGCTTTACATCCTGATCCACAGGTAGGCAGAGAGAGAAAAACACTGGGCTCTTGCTTTTGAATCCTCAAAGTTAACTATCTGGTAATACACCTCTTCCAGCAAGGCCACACCTCCTAATCCTCTCCACACAGTTCCACTAACTGGAGACCAAGCATTCAAACATGAGTGAGCCTACGGGGTCCATTCTCATTCAAACCACCACAGGGGGTTAACAGTCATTGGAGTGTCAAAGAAATTCTTGAAGAGTGTTAAGCAAGGAAATAACATGCTTGGATTGATAGTTTAAAAAACTTACCCCTGGTGCTCGTGAAATTATAAGGAGGCAAGGGTTGAACAACACTCAATAAGTATTTTCCACACCAACAGTGAGCCAAACACTCTTCTAGGCTCCTGGCACACACATACCCCAAGGTACCAGCCATTTCAAGTGTTTCAGAAGATGCAACCTCAGCAACAGGTAGAAGATGGTGGGTGAGATGAGGGTGGTAGTACTGGGTCTGGACAAATATGGGCTGATAAGAGGAAATGTTTCCAGAGAGAAATAATAGCCGTCTGTAGGAAATGCTAATGGCTGGGAAGAAGAATTGAAGAAAATAGACATACCTAGTCACTAGTGTTGAGTGCTTGCCGTGTGCCGGTCTGTTGTGACAGACGTTATCAGTCTTAGCTTACAGATATGGAACCTGGGCACAGAGATGCTCCAAAGCTGTTGATGAGTGTGTGCTTGATTGCAAGTGATCTCACCCCAGCACACCCGACTATTGTAAAACAATATCCTCAGAGTAGAAGCGTTTCATCTCAGAGGGAAGTTCATTAAGACTCGGGAAGTTCTAATGGGAGGCTCCTTAAGACTCAAGATCTAAAGGGAGTCTAGTTAGGACTCAGGAAGCAACCAACTCAGAAGCCCCAGGAAGTCCTTGAAACTTAGCAGATCACAAGGCCCCTCTTTTGGGTTAGTAAAGCTGTAAGGACTGTTTAGGAAAGGAGTCTGACCCGTGGAGCTGCCTGCAGGTTGTGCACAGGGCTCCGGAGTTGCAGCTCTTACGAGTTGCTGGGTGGCTTTTAGTGATGCCACTGTCTCTTGAGTCACCCCTGCTCCCTGACCCTTCACTCACACTCCTGTAAGAAACCCCAATTAAACTCACTGATTCATCAAGGTGGATTTCTGTGGTATGGCTGCTTTGGTCTGTTGTCAGCTCCTTACCTGAAATGAGTAGACATTTGTTCATGTGTCCCCAGGAATAGTGTCACACAACACCCCCTCAATATGAGTGACTCTGAAGAATGACAGAGGTGCCCTCACTAATATGGAGCTGTGGATTTTATCAAGGCCTTTCCTCACATTTTATGCTTGGTGATATAAGCAATTGTGGCAGAGAGCATTGTCTTCAGCAACCTAAAGAGTTCTTTTCCTCTCTCCCACTCAGGTACAGCCAGATCCCTGACTTCATTATGTAACACAAATTGCTAAATGGTCTTATTAATTAAAAAAAAAAACCAGAGCCAGTTATTGGGGTGAAAGCTGAAAGATCAGAGAGACAGAACAAGCTACAGCTAACCTCACCTCGCTAACTCCTCAGCTGATCCTGTTTCCTCAGACTCGGAGTCCTCAACAGAAAGGGATCTCAGTCAAACTGCTTAAAAGCCTCTAGTTCCTGGTCCTCATGCCTTATATACCTTTCTGCTTTCTGCCATCACTTCCTGGGATTAAAGGCATGTGTCCTTCCCAAGCAAAGACATGAGATCTCAAATGCTGGGATTAAAGGTGTGTGCCACCATGCCTGGCTCTGTTCCCAGTGTGGCCTTAAACTCACAGAGATCCAGACGGATCTCTGCCTCCTAAGTGATAGGATTAAAGGTGTGTGCTACCATTGCCTGGCCTCAATGTCTCATCTAGTGGTTGTTCTGTTCTCTGACGCCCAGATAATTTTATTAGGGTACACAATATATCAACCACATATTACAAAAAAAAATTTCAGGACAAACCAGACTGAAGGCAAATTAGCACGTTTATTGTGATAAAGAGTGCCCACTTTTCAAGCTGAAGTCATGTTTTAGAGAGAGGAATGTGTAGGAAAGGAGAATACACAATCCCAAGACATCAGTGGGCTTCTCAAGGGGGAGAATTGAAGTTAGGTATCTTTATGATGATCATTTATATGCTCTGTGGCTTTCTTTTTACATTTTCATTACATTTTTGGTGTGTGTGTTTGTGTGTGCATGGAGGTCAGAGGACAGCTTACGGGAATTGGTTCTCTCTTTCCACCTTCCATCTCAAAGATGCAAACGTTTTGGTCCTAGGGAAGTATAATGCATTCATTGTTTTTAACATGGAGTTACAGACCGTTCTAAGCTGCCGTGTGGGCGCTGGGAATTGAACCCAGGTCCTCAGGAAGAGCAGCCAGTACTGTTAACTGCTGAGCCATCTCTCCAGCCCCAGTGCTGTATTTCTTAACAAAGTTGCTTGCATAAGTCATCAGCTTGTGCAAGACCTCCAGATCCCAACTTCCTTACCTTCTTGTCTTGTCCTCCTCTGGCCATCATCCCCTTAGGATCCTGTCACTGAAGAATGAATGACCTGCTGGTCCAGATCAGACACACATGCAGGCAAAACGCCCATACACATAAAATAAAAATAAATCTTAAAAAAAAAAAAAGGCTGAGTTCAGGCTGAATGTGGTAGCACCCGCCTTTAATCCCAGCACTCGGGAGGCAGAGGAAGGTGGATCTCTGTGAGTTTGAGGCCAGGCTGGTCTATAAAGAGTAACAGTCTAAACGTTAACAACAAAATAAACAAACAAACCTGTGCTCTGACAGGTAGGCAGAAGAGCAGGAATTCCCAACCTGCCATTGAGGAGACCCACTGTGGGGTTGGCGAGGTGGCACTGACCTTCCTTGGGGAGGTCCAGGTCCTGGAACTACTGCTCCCAGGAAGACTGGAACAATGCATCTGATTCTCTTTCCTTCTGCCAAGCTCCTGGACATGTGGAGGTGACTGGGATTTTCCCAGCTCCCACCATGAGAAGGAAACCCGAGTGGAGGACACGGAGCTATCTCCAGGGATGTTTGGCAGGATGGTGGGTGTCCTTAACTCTGAAGCTCTGGGAAGGGAAAGCTAGTGGGTGTCGTGTAGGCCAAGGTTTAAAATAGAAAGATGAGTGTGGGAACTAAGAGACGTGAGTTCAGGTGGTGATGAGGGGTTCAACAGGAAGGATAGAAGAAGAAGGTGAGCCAAGGGACTTGGAACCAGACCCCAAGGCCTTGGAAGAAGAAGGAAGAGTCGCTGAGGCCAAGACGAGATCAGAAGGAGCAGGAAGCCCTGAGTCCAGTCCGTTTTAGGAAGGTCCAGGTTGCAGACTCCTTGAAGGGAGGGGCCGTTAGTGAGGACTCAGCGTCAGTGAGACAGGCGTTCTAACCATCCTCACACCCTCCCCCATCCATCCTGGTCATCAACACAGGACTTCCTGGCGCAGGGTGGGCTCGCAGGATGTAGATGGGCTTACGGAGTGCGCATACAGAAGAGGGTCCTTTCATCCTCCACCACTTTCAGACTGACACCCATCCCTCCGGAGATTCTCTCTGCTGGTGAGGAAGGGGTGGTGCCTAGGATCATCAGGTTTGTCTGCTTCCTGGGACCATAGTCTTCCTCCCAAAGCTTCCTCCCAAAGCCCTATCCCTTATTGCAAGTTGCTGGGAATACACTGTCTCTTATGATGTTAATTTTTACCTTCCATTCATGTTAAGAGACACTGGCTTTTCTATTTGCACTGGCAAAACTGCCTTTAAAATAATTTCACTAGGCCAAGCTGTGTAAGGCTCCGTGCGCCTGTCTCTCCACAGGGTGCCTCTGCTGTTCTTCTCTTCAAGTCTAGGCCCAAGCAGTGTGAGGGCCAGGGAATGAAGACACAAAGGGTGGACAGGAAGGAAGAGAGGGGAGAGCTCCTGGATGGGAAGTGAGAGAGGAGACCCGGATTAGCAGGACAGCAAGAGGCTTGCTGGTCCAGGAGCCATAGTCGACAGCATGCAGCTCCTCGCTAGCCAGGACTTTTTAAAGGCTTTTGGCCCAAGTTTCTGCTAGGACAGTTCATGTACTCTTTGTTGTTGTTTGTTTATTTTTTTTCAAAACAGGGTTTCTCTGTGTAGTTTTTTGGGTGCCTGTCCTGGATCTTGCTCTGTAGACCAGGCTGGCCTCCACAGAGATCGACCTGCCTCTGCCTCCCGAGTGCTGGGATTAAAGGCATGCGCCACCACCACCCGGCAATTCTTGTACTCTTAGAGGACAGACCCAGTCCTGGGACCTGAGCATAGCCCGCCCCTCCAAGAGGTCATGAACTCCATCTTTCACACACCTGGTGAGGTGTGCGCCTGCATTTGTATCTCAGGTGAGTGATGCCTGGGAGAGCCAGAGGAGAGAGGAGATTGGCTTTAGTCTGATACAAATAAAAGGAACTGTTAGCTTGACCTTGAAAGGTCCTTCCTAAAACCTCTCTGCCTATAACTGCCTGATCACCCCCACCTCCGGAGCCTCACCTGCCAGGGCCAGCCAGAGCAGGACAAGACAGGAGCCACTGTACTACCTCAGTGGAAAGTTATTCTCACTTGGGTTGGTAGAGGCTGTGAGAGGTGATGGGGAGCCTCGGTTGTAAAAACAGGATTCCTATGGGATTATACAACTGACCTTGCTCAACCGTCATTAGTCAGCCTCAAAGAATGTTTGCAGAGACAGCCTGTCTCTCAGCCTGTTGTCTCCAGTGAGCAAACAGTCTCAGGAAAGAGGACCACAGGCCGGCACATAGCCCCCTGAAGATGCATCAACTCCCTCAGTTCCAAGCCCCTTACCTGCCTCTATAAAAAGGTCCCAGCTAGCTTTCCCTTCTGCAGGACCTCCAACCTGTAGGAGAGTGCCCATCCTTTGCTGTTTGAAATGGAGCATTCTCATCTGTTGAGGCCAGATTCTGTCTCTTTCTGCTCTCTCTCTCTCTCTCTCTCTCTCTCTCTCTCTCTCTCTCCCTTCTCTGCACTTGAAATATAACAAAATCTGCTTGGGGAAAACCCATCCCTGGTGTTGTCTGGCTGACCAAGAGCCAGGAGTCATGGAGTTTTCAATCAGACACCCCCCTACACACAGACACACACAGACACACACACACACACATAGAACTCTGAGTTGGAGAAACTGGGCCACTCAGAGTGTGACAAGTTGCATACCGGCATGACAAAGTTGGAGAACACAAGGTGATGTCCTCAGCCTTAGCCTCCCAGCACACTCAGCAGCAGTATTCAAAACCTGCGTCTAATTGCTTAGAACCAAGTATGAAGCTAATAAACACCTACACATTTCGTTCCCTTATTTTCTCTCCACGATGCCACGAGGCTTAATAATCATTACATGGGTAAGAAAACTGACGCTCAGCAAATTTAAGGTTCCTGGGATCACAGAGCTTGCAAGAGCAGGGACTCAAATCCGGAACAGAAGGGGAGCTCTGGTGCCCCAACCAGTCCCAGTCTCTCTCTGATGGGTCCAAATGCCCCCCTACAGTGTGGGACCCCTGCAGTTTGGGGAAGGGAAACTTCTCTCTCTCTCTCTCTCTCTCTCTCTCTCTCTCTCTCTCTCTCTTCCCCCTCTCTCCCTCTCCCTCTCTTCCTCTCTCTTTCTCTCTTTTCCTCCCTCCCTCCTTGTTGTTGTTGAAACAAGGTCTCTCTGCATAGCTCTGGCTGTTTTAGAATTCTCTATGTAGACCAGGCTGGCTTGGGATTCACAGAACTCCTTGCCTGTGCCTCCCAAGTGCTGGGATTAAAGGTGTGTGCCACCATGCCTATAGGGGAAGGAGAAATTATAATCACACTCTAGTTTCTGGCATGAACCTAGCAGACTTCCCCAAGTATCAGTTCTTCCCACCCTTTCACCCCGCAGGACCATTCTGGAAAGACGTCACTCAGAAGTGCAAACCCAGATAAGTACGTGCCCTGGTTTCAGCCTCAGAGGGGTGGGATTCAGGGATCCACAGGCCCCTTTCCCCAGAGAACCACCTGGGTGAGTTCTGAGGCCTATGGCTGGTCCATGCTGCACATGCCCAGACAGGGGAATCAGAAAGAAAGTGAGCATTGCTGATAGGTACTTCCAGGAGCTCAGTGAATAGACCAATGATCTTGTCTCATTTGAACCGGGAGCCCTTGGTATGTACTAAGGAGTGGCCTGAAAGGTTTAGCTCCTGTTGGCTGCCTTTGTCTTCTAGGGACAGTCACAAAAAGAAACTTGCGCTCTGGCGTCCTAAGGTGAGATTACTTATCAAGTTCGAGAGCCTGCATCCGGGCCCAGCCCTTTCTTTTTGGACTTGCTCACTGTTTTCTTCTCTTCTCTACTTCCGGCATGCTCCTCTCAGAGCCCAGTGACTGACATGGCGGGGGAACAGTGTTTAACTGTGAGAGGTTTTAGGGATCCTGAACCTCCATAGACACACCATGTCAAAGCCCTGCCAGTGGGTGACAGCTGGGCCTCGCCCGTTTAAAAATGAACACAGAGAGCCGGGTGGCGGTGAGGCACACCTTTAATTCCAGCACTCAGGAGGCAGAGCCAGGCGGATCTCTGTGGTGGTATTGTGTTCCCCCAAATATTGTGCACCCTAATAAACTTATCTGGGGTCAGAGACAGAACAGCCACTAGATACAAAGGCTAGAAAATGGTGGCACTCACACCTTTAATCCTAGCATTCCAAAGGCAGAAATCCATCTGTTCAAGGATACAGTCAACAAACATGGTGACTCACACCTTTAATCCCAGAAAGCGAGCCTTTAATTCCAGGGAGTGAGGCGGAAAGCAGAAAGATATATAAAGCGTGAGGAGAAACTAGAAGCTTTTGGCTGGTTAAGCTTTCAGGCTTTGGAGCAGCACAGTTCAGCTGAGATTCATTTGGATGAGGACTCAGAGGTTTCCAGTCTGAGGAAACAGGATCAGCTGAGGAATTGGTGAGGCGAGGTGGCTGTGGCTGGTTCTGTCTCTCTGATCATTCAGCATTCACCCCAATAATTGGCCTCAGGTTTGTTTTTATTAATAAGAACTTTTAAGATTCCTGCTACAGATCTCTGTGAGTTCAAGGCCAGCCTGGTCTACAGAGTGAGATCCAGGACGGGCTCCAAAGCTACACAGAGAAACCCTGTCTCGACAAACAAACAAACAAAAGGACACAGAGTGAGGGAAGAGATTGATTTTGGCTCAGGGAGGAATGGTAGGGATTCACTGAAGGCACAGCATAGTGGAGAACCTTCTGGAAGCGGGGTGGGGGAGTGGGTGTTCCTGGTGGGTAGGCTCTGTATTTCCATCCAGAGCGAGGCCATTTCTGGCTCTGCTGAGACCATGGACATATGACTTCAGCTCTTCAAGTCCTCCTCCACATAGTAAAGTGGATACAATTGCCTACCCTGGCAGGATTAAAGACACTATAGGAAAAATGCCTGTCTCTTGTTGACTGGTTCTGGGTGGAAGGAGAATTCCTCATTTCCCCACTGGAGGGCTCCCCACTTCCTCTGCCTCTGAGTCACTTGCAATGGTCTCTTCTGGGAAGACAAGCGCAGGCTCTGACTTTGGAGAGACCATGGAAATCAGCCTCCGAGGTGCAGATTGAAAATGTAGTTAGGCCTACCATGGTTATGTCTATGCTGAACACACACTGATTTTCTTACCATTATCCCCTAAACAATACAGTATGACAACTATTTACACTGTATTGTCTTTTATAAGCACCCGGAGATGATTCACATATAAAGGGAGAATGTGCAGAACTTATATACTTATATACAAATGCTGTCATTTCATATAAAGCATTCGAATATCCTTGGACTTTGAGCTCTATGGGAAGTCCTGGTGTGTGTGTGTGTGTGTGTGTGTGTGTGTGTGTGTGTGTCTGTCTGTCTGTCTGTCTGCCTGTCTGCCTGTCTGTCTGTCTTGTGTGTGTGTTGCTCCTCATACTCAGTCTCCCCTTTGCTCATTTCTGAAGAATTGGAGCCTTTTGGAAGTCTGACAAAATGCTATCAGTTTGGTGACTTCAGCCATCTTTATAGAAGGGAACTGATGGCAGGCTGGGCGAGGGCGGAGCTGGACCATGTCTCTTGTCTTCTGATGCCCTGCTTCTTCTCAGCACAGCCACATCCTCCTCTCAAGGAGCCCCAGTAAGAGCAGGCTGGTTTACACATTGGGCTCTTCCACACTTACAGAGGCTTAAGACGTGACATCTGAATTTAGGCAGCCAGGGGAAGATCCAGAGCAGGAACCCCCAAGGGAATAAGTTTTCAATGTAGTTGCTTAGGTGAAATTCTAGGCCATGTTTACAGAACTGACCGAGAGCTGGTGTGGGAAACAGGCTTCCAGACACCCCCCCCCCCCAAGATCTGTTTAGGTCTAGTCTCTGGAGGGATCTTTTTGGGTGTGTAATTTTTATTTTTTTAACTTTATTTCTGTTGTTGCTGTTGTTTTGGGGGGGACTGAATTTTTTTAATTCAAAGAACACTGGCCAATCCTTGGTGGGTATTTAAGGAACGATATAAAATATTATAGGAAGATACAGTGAGATAGCCTGATAATGGGCTTCAAAGCATAAACAGTATAAATAGGCAGACATATAAGAGGCTCTGGAGTTATCCAGGAGGAACCTGCTGGATCCTGGTCTAAGATGACACAGCTGGAGAGCCAGCTGGGCTCTGCCCAGGTCAGCCTGCTCCTCAGAGGCACTCCCACCCCCACATCCCTTCCAGAGAACCGGTCCCCGGCCTTGTCACCATGGCAGCTGGTCTCCTCTGCTCCGATTGGTTGCTGGGTCACATCATCAGTCCTGTGACTGACCCTGTGGTGGGAAATGGTTGCCATGGTACCGTCAAGTATGCAAACAAGCAGCTGCCGTTCTCCAGGCTCAAGAGACACGACCAGAGTCCAGCGTAGCTAATGGAAAATCCCGGAAAGAGTTGGAGAGGCCTGAGGTAGTTGTCTCTGGGCTCATTTGACTGCGACTGATACTTGCTCTATAGGTGATGGGAGAGGAGGGGAGGGCTGACAGTCCTGCCTCTCCATGCATTCATGAAAGTGCCTTGTTTCTTGTTTTGTTCAGAGCTGGAGAGATGGCTCGGTGACTTAAGAGCATTTGCTGCTGCTCCAGAGGACCCAGGTTCTGTTCTCAGAACCCACGTCGTAGATAGCAACCATATATAACTCGAGTTCCAGAAGATCTAAGACCCTTTCCTCTGAGGGCCAGAAGACGTACATATACATACATAGACTTCCGTGCAAACAAAACATTGTTACACATAAAATAAAAATAATTCTTAAAAGAAGAAGCTTCTTTGCTTCTTCCCATTTTAGGACTTCTATGGCTACTCTGAGTCACAGCCTCAGCTGATGAAGGCTACAATGGAAGCTTTCTCCTCTTCCTCCTCCTCCTCCTCCTTCTCCTCCTCCTCCTCTCAGCCTCCACTTTCCTGTCTCTCTGTCTGTTTTTGAGACAAAGACCCATGTAGCCAAGGCTAGCCTTGAACTCTGTTCCTCCTGCTCCAGCCTCCCAAATGCTAGATTACAAGCTTCAGCCACCACAGCCAGCTAAGGTTAGTTTTCAAGCTAGCTCTTTCACAGATAGATGTCTCTGGAGGCAGCACGGGTGAGCTCTGGGCCTAGCCAGAGTCTCTGAGATGAGAGGCAGGAGAAAACACAAGGAAGACCAGACAGGGACCCTGAGAGCACCAGCATGGCAGCCTAAAGACCTTGTGTCATATGCCTTTTTCCCCCGGGTGTCTTTTCTAAAATGGTGACTGGCAAGATAGACGCACAGCCGGCATGAAAGAACCCTCTGCCGCTTTTAAAGGTGCATTTTGCTCTTCTCTTTGTAGAAGGCAGTCCTTCCTTTCAGATCCTAGGTCACATTTGCTCTGCCTTCTGAGATTCACAAGTCCCCTCATCATTAATGTTCTCTGCAGGACAATCATACTGGCCCCGCCCCTAAGCATCTACCAAGAGAATTATGTACCAAAGACTATGGAAACTTTTATATTTGGTAACTACGAACAGCTGCCCATGGAAAAGGAGGAGTCCAGCTATCAATGCACAACCCAACCAAATCCCAGCATGTTCTGGGCTTACAATTTCATGTTGCTTGGAGCACCTCCACACTCAGCTCAGCTTGTCCTCAAAAACCGGAGCACACGGACATGTGCCCGGCCCACCAACTCAGGAAATAGAAAAAAACGAAGCTAAGATTCTCTCGTAGGCAGGTACGATCACTACACATCCTCTCCCCTGATACTTGCTTGTAAGGACACAGGTAAAGGTAACACTCAGCAAGTCACATTTATTTACATCTGGTTCTCAGCAGCAGCTACATCGACCACTGACACCCACCTTCCTCTTCACACGTTCTCCGCCGTTACTCAGCATGCTCAGTAGAGATCCGAGCTTCACTCCGTCTGGCCATGGCAATACATGGCTCCTGCCTCAAAGCAACTGAAAAGCTCACCAAGGAAGTTCAAAACACACACGGTGAACATAAAACACATGAACTCAACAGGCGTTAAGAACCTTTGCGGTAGACTCCAGAGGTGCCTGCCTTCATGTGCCTTGGCCTGATTCTCAAGTCACCTGCAGTAACAAATGGACCCTCTCAGTACAGGTCATGAGCTTCCCATGCAAGTCTTGGGAACACTTCACTGTCACCTTGCCTGTTTTCTGGAATACCAGACACCTGTACGTCAGACAGCCCTGCATTACCTGGGATTTAGCGTCCTTTGAGGTGGGGGGACTCGACAATTCTTGACGAGTTAAAGGCTTGATGAGTGATGAATACGTTTTCCACATTTTCCTCCCTTGGTGGGCAGGTTTTATTGGTTTGTTTTTGAGACAGGGGCTCCCTGTGTAGCTCTGGCTGTCCTGGAACTTGTTAAGTAGATCAAACTCACAGAGATCCACCCGCCTCTGCCTGCTGAGTGCTGGGATTAAGGGTGTGAATCATCACACCTAGCCACCAGCAAGATTGATTCCCACATGCACACAGCAGTGCCCCTTACCAACATGCCCCTTACCAACATGCCCCTTACTGCCTTTCCTTTTCCTTCCCTTTCCTCACCTGCACCCAATCCTTACTTCAGGACTCCTTCTGGAGGCTGGGGAGGTGGCTCGGTGGATAAAGCTCTTGTCATACAAACATGACTTGATGTTGAGAGCTCAGGGCCCGAGCACCAACATAAAGGCTGGGTGAGGATGGTAGTCTCCTAATGCTCAGGAGATGGAGAGTGAATCCCCAGGGAAAGCTGGCTAGCAAGACTCGCCCAAATTGCAGAACTCCAGTTTTAGCAAGAGACCTGCCTCAGTCAATAAAGTGTAGGGTGACTTAATAAGATGCTTCCCCGCATACCCCTGAGACAGGGTTTCTCTGTGTAGTTTTGGTGCCTGTCCTGGAACTCACTCTGTAGCCCAGGCTGGCCTCAAACTCACAGAGATGCGCCTGCCTCTATCTCCCGAGTGTTGGGATTAAAGGCATGTGCCACCACCACCCGGCTACACTGTGAGTTTTAGACCATCAAGAATGACGTAGTGAGACCCTGTCTTTAAAAATTAAAAGAGAAAAATGTATGTCAAAACAAGACCACCAGCTGGTCACCAATTACTCAAGCCCATGAGCCTAGGAGCATATTTCATATTCAAACCACAGCAAGGTATTTTTCTCTTTATTATATGTGTACGTGCATTATACCTACATGTATGTGTGTACACCATGTGTGGGAAATGCCTGCAGAGACCAGAAAAGGGCATTGGGTCCTCTGGAACTGGAGTTACAGGTGATTGGGAGACACCAGGTTGGAGCTAAGAATCAAACCCTCATCCTCTGTAAGAGGAGAAAGTGCTTTTAACCACTGAGCCATCTCTCCAGCCCCTATTTCTCGGTTCTTAAATGGCCCCTGAGAAGAACAGACAGCCCAGGTAGTGGGGAGACAGAGTTCGGGAAATAAACCCAAAATGACCATAGAGGTCCTTGTAGGGAATAGCAAAGTGCATAAGAAAGCCACTGGGGACCTGAGGGGAAAGAATAGAATGCCATAAGCAATTTCAAGGCTATCTTAGCATTGTTGGAGAATGCACCAGTAAAGGCAAGAGTGGAACGGATAGATCTGTTAGAAGGCATGGTCTTGGCCCGAAGATGACTGTGTGGCTTAGAGTATCAGTGTGGTGCAGCTGAGCACCGTGCGCTTTACTCAAAGCATCCTCAGTTTCAAGGGAGGGGATCCAGACCCTCCCGAGTCCAAGAAAATTGCTTCTGGCTTCTGTCACCATGGCAGATAGGCTGCTTCTGCCCGGATTGGTTGCTGGGGAGATATTAACAGCGCTGAGTGACTGATTTCCGCAATGATAACTGGTTGTCATGGCACTACGAAGTATGTTAATAAGAATCTGCCAGGTTCCAGTTTCTCATCTAACTCTGCACAGGAAACCAGGAAGGATGAGAGGATCAGAGCGTGAGAAACATGGGAGGCATGCTGAGTCACTGTGCCTCCAGACCTGCTGAAATCAATATCGCTATTACAGTCCTCTGTGGAGTGGACTGGAGAGGGGGGCCCAGCACGGATGCACAGAAATTCCAAATCCCATTTTCCTTTCATTTTAAAGCTTCTTTGAGCCATTTTCTTCTCTGAACAAAACCCTGTAGCAGACTAAGGCTTCTCTACCCTTCCCACCTTCTACAAATCAGTCATAAGGTAACCTGCTGCTAGATGTTTTTTAAAAAGAAGTTTTCATGAAAGCATGATTTGGGCCTAAGAGGCAGAAGAGCAGACCCCATCCAGAACCTCTGATTAAGTGAAAAACCTTAAGGTTGGCAAAGGAGGGCTGGGGGAAGGGACAATCTGAGGAGAGGACAAGTGTGTTGTTCCCTGGTACAGAGGGAGACCAGGTTTCTGAGCGCTTCCTCCTTCCAGACATCATTCCTAACAAGGATGCAGGACGAGGAAGGACCAATGAACTGTAACCTTCTCTCGCCTGCTGCCTGCAGTCACGTGTTATGGAACCTTTTCTTTTCCCCTTGGAGAAGAAAGTCCACCCCTGTGAGCTCCAGGTTCAGTAGGCTTGAGATCCTACAGGTCTAGGGGCATTATTCTCAGCAGCAAAATTGGGAAACAAACAGCGAAAAGAAGTTCGCATGCTTATGCACATCTCTCTCCCTTTATTTATTTAGATGCAGAGTTTCACTGTGTTGCCCTGGAGGGCCTAGAACTTGCCTATGTCAACTAGGTTTGTCTCAAACTCACAGAGATCACCTACCTCTCCTCCCAAGTTCTGTGATAAAAGGCATGTGCCACCACACCTGTCGTTTTTATAGCAAGTCCCAGGGAGACGGGAATCTTCAAAGAGAGACGGAAGAACCCACCCACTAGTGCTCAGACTGACAGGTACCCTTTTTCCTGTGTATTTATACCTCTCAAAACAGGCTCACATTCATGTGACCCTATGCATAAAGCTGTTTTATTTTTAATTACATTTGTTTAGTATGTGTGGACACATATGTGAATGTGGGTCAGAGGACAATTGCCAGAGGCAATTTTCCCCTTCTGTCACGTGGGCATGAGCAGCGCCTCAGTTGTCCCTGTTGCTTATTTAACCTCAGAGAAGGAGGGGCCTTGTGCATTTGGTCATTTTCAGGGACTTTCTGGAGTTTTTTTTTTTTTTTTTTTTTTTTTGGTTTTTTCGAGACAGGGTTTCTCTGTGTAACTTTGCGCCTTTCCTGGAACTCGCTTTGGAGACCAGGCTGGCCTCGAACTCACAGAGTTTCTGGAGTTTTTAATTTGTTGTTAAGTTGTTTATTCCCTGAGTCTTAAAAAGCCCTTTTTTAGAACTCTCTGAGTCTTGTGAATATGGTGGTGCATGCCTTTAATCCCAGCACTCAGGAGGCAGAGGCAGGCAGATCTCTGAGTTCAAGGCTAGCCCAGTCTACATAATGAGTTTCAGAACAGCCAAGGGCTGTCCTGCAAAACTCTGTCTCAAAAAATTTAAAAAACAAAACAAAACAGAAACCAACAATCAAACTCTCTGAATCTTAACAAGCTTCCTTTTACTATTTCCTGAGTCTCATAAGGTTCCCTCCAGGACGGAATATACCAATTCACTCTTTCATGACATCCCTCCAATTGCTTCTATAAATCTTTGGAAAATAAAATGTTCAGCACATAATCACAGAGAACAAGATAAACTTTCAGGTCCCGATATGGTAAAAACAACTTGTGCCATACCGTCCTGTTAACACTGACTATACATTCCAAACAAAACACAAAGAAAACTGTGAAGGCGTGGAGTCCAAGCAAAAGGAAGAAAAATGAGTGGGATCATCATCCCTGAAGAATAAAAGCCCTGCCAGGTGAGTTCCACATTCACCTGGCTTTTTCCAAGTCACCTCACCATTCCCGGCAGCACAGAGGGAAAGTAGGCTTGGGCGGGAAGTGATGGTATCACTGGTGTAAACTGTGAGACCCGGGATGGTAAGGCAGCCAGAAATTGAAGGAGAAATCTGGGGTATGGGTGGTCTACCAAGAGGGAACCGAAAATCTGAATACAAATCTACTCAAATTCTTAGCTGACTTCTAAACAGCACATGCACAGGGTGGGGTCTCAAAGAGCCTAAAGGGTAAGGCAAATATCTGAACAAAGATGTCGGCAGCTGCCACGGTTCTAGGGAGGCAAAGCCTGGAGTTCAGAACCACAAAACCAGAGGGCCCTACCTCTCACTGAAATCCCAAAAGAACCTCAGCAGTAATTACTAAAGAAAGATAATGTAATCCAGAGAATCATCAATGCATCAACCCAAAACGTCCAGTTTACAACAAAACTCATACTGCAGCTTAGAAACGTGGCACATTGGCCTATTACAAGAAGCGGTGGGTCAGGCGGTTAGTTATTGAAACGATCCGTTTTAAAGAGTACCGTGGTTTGGATTAGGGCAACCGCAGTGGCTGTGGGAAAATGAGGATGGACGTGCAATGTTTTGCGGGTTGAACCCATATGGATGCTAAAAGATTTTAAAAGGACGAAGATAAAACGAGTGTCAAAGGCAATAGACATTCATCACGCTGAGTGCTCGCTCTCCCTTCGCAGTTCATATTTAAACATCACAAGCAAACCCATGAAGTTGGTTCCGTCCCCACCCCCATCTTACAAGCAATCAGTTTCTCCCACCCTGGGGACTGAGGACGGGTGTGTAGAGGGTGAGAGCAGAAACTCCAAAAGGTCGAATGGAGAGAGGCCTTAAGGGGATGGCCGATTTGAGTAGGCGGCTGCAGGGGCAGAGCCCGCTTGCGATTGGCCGAGTTGCAGAGGAGGGCTCTGCAGATCCCTAGTCACGTCGCTAGCGGGTGGAAAGTGACATCCTGGCCCAGCCCCCTGGCTGTTGTTGCTACTTCCACTGCGACCTAGCCCGGGGGAAGCGAGCGCTCGGATCCAGGGAAGATGCAGAGCTTGTTCAGGCCCGCGAGCTCCGGGGGGCTTCAGCTCCTGGTCTGCTTCCTTCTCCTTTACAGTCGTCCAGGCAGCTGCAGCGGCATGAGTGCCCACGGTCAGGAGGAAACCCGGGGGGTGCGGGCAGGGCCAGAGAGCAATTCTGAGAGCAGAGGCTCTGGTCTTCAAGGCTGAAACTCAGGAGGAAAACCGTTTGGGATGAGAGAGGAGAGAGACGCAGAGAGTCTCAAAGACAGGTGTAGTCCTGGGGCTTGGTGTACAGGGTAGTCTAGACATAGAAGGAGCGGACCCAGGGAAAGGTTGGGGGTTCAGAAAGAGTGGGGAAGACAGATGAGCCAAGGGTGGCTGCGGTACTCTCCAGACGCTTCTGAAGGGCCAGGAAAGAGACGAATAGGGCTTGGTATAGGAACAGGAGTGCTTGTATTTGGGTACCTGGTCCGGGATCAAGGTGGGTGGGGTTGAGAGAAATCAAGGCTCAGTCGTAGGCCCGCAGAGCCCAGGGGCTGGGATCCGATTTCAGGACCGGGGTGGGGGTGGGAGTGACTAGGTTGGGGTGAAACAGGTTGGAAGAGGAAGAAGACCATTCTCCTTCCTCCGGCTCCGTTCTGCGCCATCCTGGATGGACCTGACGCGCACTCACTTCGCAACAGTCGGGAACAGACTGCGCAGTCTCAGAATACCTGCGCAGACCCTGCATAAAGTCCCAGTCTGACGTCCACTCTCCCGGCGGGATTCTTGGGTTTGGAAGCCAATGCAAGGCATTCGCAAAGCACTGTGGGAGGAGGCCTGATGTCAGAGAGGTGGGGGGGAGGACTGAGGTGGCGTGGGGATGGGGTAAATGGAGGTGGGGTGTGAAATGCAGAAACTGAGGTGTCTCTCATTACCGCCCACGGTGACCACTCCTGGCCCTCAGCACCATGGATAGCTCCAGCCATTCTCTGGATTCCGGTGTAGCTCCACGCCCCCACAACCCCATTACCGCTCTGGGGACGCTGTCTCAGACAACACCGCCTCTCCCCTGGAAGTTCTCTTTTTCACCAGGGCACTAGAAAGTTCCACTTCTTTCTGGGGTCGGGAAATTGTATTGGGCATCGATCTGAATGGAGTGAGGGGGAGAACTGCTTTTTTTCGGAAGACCTATGATTCTAGTAAAGAGGCTGAATCAGGATTGAGAATTCGAGGCCAGCCTGAGAAGCATAGCAAAACTCTGTCTTTCTTTTATTTTCTTTCTTATTTTTTTTAATTGGTTCAAGTGGGGTAGGGAGATTTTTCTTTAGCTCTACTCATTTATCTGGAACAAGGACCAGGTGTTTCTTCATCCCTGCCCTTCTCTTACACACAGTTGGACAAACTGTGGGTTTTAGGAAAAAGATCCCAACCTTCAGACCTTACACACAAGAATACACTCAGCCCTCCCCGCCCACACATTCCTCATCATGGAATTCTGCATCCTCAATTCTACCAATTGTGGATTGAATGTAGACTTTTTTCCCTTGTCATTATTCTCTGAACAGTGCATAAAACAACTATTTGTGTTATATATGAGCTGTTATAAATAATGGGGAGGTTATTTAGAATATACAAGAAGAGACTGGCAGGAGGATTCAGCAGGTAAAGACATTTGCCACCAAGCCTGACAACCTGAGGTGAATCCTTAGGGCCCACACAGTAGAAGGAGATAATTGACTTTGCAAGTTGTCCTCAGATCTCCAAACTCGTGCTGTGGCACATACTTTTATGTGCACATGTGCATGTGTGTGAATGCACACACACACACACAAAGTGCAATTGAAAATAAAGTGTACAGGAGAATATTTGTAAGTAACATACAAATAACAAACTATTAGGGTCTTGAAGATCTACAGATTTGGGTATGGAGGGTAGTCTGAGACCCAACCCTCTGAAGACACTAGGGGAGATGGTGCTTTCTCTTTCTAAGGATTCCAGTTCTTTCCCCTAATCCATCCTGCCTTCAGAATTTTCCTTAAGGTGCAGCTTTTCTGCTTCCTCAGACTCTACCTGTCCATCCGATGGCCCACCACATGTGGGTAGCTCTCCAAGATTTTTTGCACCTGCACCTTCACAGGATTTTTTTTTTTTGCCTGTGTGCTTGGTTCTTGCCTAGATATTGATGCCAAGAGTGAATAGAAGCCAGGTGTGGTGGTGGCACACACTTTTAATTCCAGAGCTCTGGAGGCAGAGGCAGGTAGATCTGAGTTTCAGGCCAGCCTGGTCTACAGAGTGAGTTCCAAGACATCTAGGGCTATTTAATAAGGCCCTATTTGAAACAATAATAGAAAAAAGTGAACGGAGTTCAGGGGCTGGTGATAATGAAGGAGAAAATGAGAAAGGGGACTCCTATAGGGGGAAAGGACCTGGCTTTGTGTTAACAATGGGGAAAAGGTGGTGGCTTCTCTTCAGCTGGGATCTGGAGTGATTCAGACCAAGGTATCTGCTGACAGCACTATTTTGCCCTTAGATGGTCAGGGCCAAGCAGCATCGGGACAGTCCTGGTCATTCCAAGGATTTATTGGTACAGTCTTCCAGTACCTACAAGTTATACTCCACCACATTGTCCCCCAAGGTGAGTAAACACCGGAGCACAGAGGTGGGGGTCCAGTCAGATATGGGGGAGCGTAGTGAGGGACTATTGGCCAGAGGGTAAAGTTTTTCTTGCTTGCATGATTCTACTTTCTTATCACCTTAGCGGGGAAGGGAACAAGAAAAGAGGGAGGTAGACTTTAGATGGAGAGGCTGTGAGCACTTGAACACCCTGAAAGAGGACAGTATACAAGTCCCTGGGACTATTTCCCACCTCTAGTACTACCTGGATTTTTCTAGAGCCAGGATTCCTTAAGTGCCCAGCCAAGAGACCAGAGGCACATCTCAGCCTCTGAGTAAGAAGCAGGGAAACTATGTCACAGAGGAGAGAGATAGGCAGTCCACTAGAGTTGGATGGCTGACTCTTCTGTAGAGTGTCACATGTGTGTAGGTAGGCTAGAAGATCTGCCTTGAGTCCACATTACTATAACCAACTCTTCAAAAAGTTCCTAGACCAGCAACACATGTATCATCATCAGGGAATCTGTCAGAAATATTCAATCTTAGGTCTGGGGAGGTGGCTCAGTTGGAAAATGTCTGCCATCCAGTTATGAGGACCTGAGTTTGAATCTCCATCACCCACATAGAAGCCAGGAGCAGTGGCATGTAAAACCTCTGCTTTTACATAGAGTGGTGGGGAACATAGAGACAGGGAGATCCCTGGAGCTCACTGGGTAGTTAGTCTAACCTAAGAAATTCAATAAAAAAAAAAAAGATTCTATCTCAAAAATAAGGTGGGGAACCAATGGGAGGCCTCGGTGGGTAAAGGCACCTGTCATCAACCTGGATGAACTGAGTTCAAGTTTTAGAACCCATGCAAAGTGAAAGGAGAGAACCAACTCCATAAATTTTACTCTGACCTCCAACAACCATATGCACACATGCACACACTCGTTTGGACACACACTCACTCACTCACAATGATGATGATGGTGGTGTTGATGATAAATGGAATGAAATGAAAAGCCAAGAAAAAAATCACAGTCTCAAAAAAAAAATAATGTGGGAAGTGGTTGAGGAAGACACTCTAGTGTACACATGCCTGCTGAATGTGGATGTGAAAAACAGCAATCTGGTACTAATAAGTCTAGCAAGATACTCTGAGGAACACCAAAGTTTGCATGACTGCACTGGAGGGTTTTTGGTTGTGGTTTGGTTTGGTTTTTTAGGTGTTTGCTTCACTTTATCGTACTGTGTCAACAAGTGAATCAGTAACTTCATTAGACATGACCTGCCAGGGCTGTGCTCAGCAGCCTCTCCACACCACCTCACTGAACTTTCTCCATTCAATACGGTCTTATACATACTCAAGGGAGAGTCCCCTCTAGTCTCTGGTGTCAATTCACTCCGTCCTTTCACCCTACAGGCCTGTTCTGGCCAGATGACTTAGCCCAAGAAGTACTGAACCGAAAGGTGGAGCACCTCAACAGACTCCACCTCCAAAATCCATGCCGGAAGGAAGGGAAGGCAGTTTTCTCCACCGCAACCACTGGGGTGAGGTATGGAAACCTATGGTCAGCCCTGCTATTTGGAGTACTAGAACTGTGCATAGAAGCTTCCAGAAGTACTGTGTTCTAGATCTCGTCTCTAGGATAAGTGGGTAATAGTTTTATGGGAGCAATAATTGTACTTGAAAAATGGAGGACGAGGTATTGGCAAGCCTAGGTTCTACCTGGCACCCCTTTGCCTTCTAGGGATAAGCAAGCAGAGAAACTTGGACTCTTATACCCTAAGGTGAGACCATTTATCTTCCCTCAAACTGTGAAGCCCTGGCTTTCGATTCCTATGGCTTTCCCACTCAGATTGTCTCATCCTTCCTGCCTCTTTCCTGCCTTCTTCCTGACTCCTTCCTGACTCCTCCCTTCTCTCTCCCATTAGACTCCATCGGTCAAGGTGAGCAGGGACCGATGCTTTGTCACCAAAGTAGTTCCAAAGGCCCCCAAACAAGAAGCAACCCACCCCACCAAGGTGAGGGGCTCAGTTCTCCTAAGGACACTAGAATCATCAAGGACATGTTTAAATGGCGGTGGCGGCGGGGACGGGGGAGGGGTGGGGGCGGGGAAACAGGTATAAAAGAGGGATGAAACAAACTCTTGCACCCAAAGGTTAGTCCTGCTTGCTTATAGACTACTATCTAGTTATCCAGATGAGAGAGAAGGGGTGGGGTACCACACAGCTTCTGGGAGCTCTAAGGAGGACAAAAGCTGAAAGATCATGCATCAGGTTTGAGTCTAAAACAGGAATTGAAAACCGAAGGGCTGTCAGTCTAGCTAAGAGGAGCTCTGTCTATAGAGGAGGCATGGTGCAGAGGCTTCAGCATCATCCTCTGCCTGCTTTCGTATGGTCCAGACAAGGCTCAGAGGCATCTCCTTGTAGTCTAGATTAGAAATCACTCATCTAGTATCTTTACAGATGGAAATTTGGGGCATAGGCTAGTAATAAGACTTCCTCAACCTGACATGGATGTATCGGTGTGACTAGACCCAGGCCTCCCAATTTCCAGCTTCCTCTGGATGATTCTTGCCCCCCCCCCCCAAGGCTTTGGGGTGGGGGTGTTCCAAACACCAGATTTCTCCATACTGAAAAGTCTGGTTTAGGACTAAGACATAAAAGATAAGAGTAACTAACAGCCAGAAGACACAAAGCAGGGGGCGCTGCAACCACAAGAATGCCATGGCCAGTCGGGGGAACGGAGCATCCAATGGCAGAGCTGAGGATGGAGAAGGAAGCCCATGCAGGGGCGCAGAGAGCACACTTTGCATTTTACTCCAAGGACAGTGGGGAGTTAAGGGAATATTTTGAGGAAGGGGATGTCCTAATGAGACATTGAGGTTTTAAAAGGCCACCCGAGCTGTGAGGCATGCTGGTGCATACTGTAATCCTAGTTTTCAGGAGGCTGAGGTGGCAAGATTGTAAGTTCAAGGCTACAGAGCAAAACTCGGCCCCTCATTAGAAACAACAATATACCTGCTACAATGATGTTGGGTAGTGGACAGTAAGAAGAGCAAGAACAAAAATGGAAACATGAGAAAAGGACCATTGTGGTCCAGGGAGGTGGAAAGGGCTTGGATTTGGGTAGTAGCAATGGAGCTGACAATTGATCCCTCCTGCTTTCCCCTACACACACCCTCCATCTAGAGACAGCCTGTGAGAAGTGGGTCCCCAGCCCCTGATGCTTTCCAGGAAAACAGGCTCCCATGCCTGCAGCATGGCGGCCAGGGTTTCTAAACCTGGAGCAGTTGCTGGGGTAACATAATATGAGCTAAATGACAGAGACCCACCTGTGTGGAACTGGTTGCTGTGGTGTTTCCAGGAACAGGAACAAAGCTTTGGCATTCTTCTCCAGCACTCCCCCCACCCCAACTATAACGGAAAATCACAGTGGAGGAAGAATGAGCTGTATGTGGGAGCCAGGGGCTTAGCCCATCAACCCTTGGGCTGAGTCACCATGAGGAAGGCTTACTCAAACCGAGCAGTTATTACATATTTGAGGAAGGAGGGCAGGCAGGGAGGCCCTGATGTCTTTCCAGCCTGACTTCAATTCCCTGTTTCTTCTCTTTTAGGGCTTCTTTGGGCCATTCCCCACTGTGGGCCTCAATCTTGTTGCTGACTGAGATCTCATTGTAGAAGATCCCTTTCCCCGGACCCTCCTCACTGCCCTCAAAGGGGCAATTCTTGGATGACCCAAATATGGATAATTAAAATTGACTTTTATGCAAACACATTCTGTGAGCCTGTCTTGAGGCAGGGCCCATGGGACATGAATTGACCAGAAGTTTCCAGGGGAGAGGGGTGGGGGGGGGGGGGAGAAAACACAACTCTGAAGGCTTGGTCGAAGGCCGGTTTCTGTCTTGTGTTCCTTCCTTTCTGAAGTAGAGAATGTGAGGGGTGACCACAGCTGTTGGGGTAGCCTTTTCCACTGGCCCCCTGGCCATGTTGTATGATCTGGTTACCCAGTCTTTCATGTTATGAGGAAACAGAATCCATATTTGCCTCCAGTCACTTCTTTCATTTGTTCCTTGCCCCCATCAAATCAATTAACCCTTGCTGTCCTTCCAAACCTGCTCCTCCTATACCTTTCTTCGTTTGTTTGTTTAACCCTGAGAACCGTTGTGCCAAGCTCCTGTGACTGCCGGTAGATGGTTCTCTGTGAATATATTTTATAATCTCAGAAACCCTGAAAAGTAGTCAGGGATAGGACAGATTCATTCAAGTGTCTGAAGGAGGCAAGCACAGTGGGCATCCCATCCCTCAGCTCCTGGACCACATCTTCACCCAACCACTGCGAGTGGATAGTTCCCGTCTTTGCTAACATCTTCCCATCCCAAGCCCTGGAGTTCTCTGCTTCTCATCCGGAAATGCATAGAATGTGCCTTTCAGTGCTTTAGATTGTCCTGAAGGACCTGGGATTTAATGTTCCTGAGGCAGCCCTCAAGGAGAGAAGGACCTTATTAGTTTAGTGCAAACATATCTGATTCTTCCATCCTTATGGACAGTTCTGAAGAATATTCAATATTCAACATTCTTCAGAGGATGCCCAGTGACTGTCAACCCAGTGGCCACCAGCCTCTAGTAGTAAACCTGTTCAACACCATGTTTCATACCATAGACGTTTTCTTTTCTTTTCTTTTTGAGACAGGGTTTCTCTGTGTAGCCCTGACTGTCCTAGAACTTGATCTGTAAACCAGGCTGGCCTTGAACTCAAGAGATCTGCCTGCCTCTGCCTCCTAAGTACTGGAATTAAAGGCATGTACCACTACCACCCAGCTTAGACTTTTCTTCTTTAATATGATTGAGTTTTCCAGTCCTAATTTATGATTTCCAGGATTATCTTATACACAAACTATGCACCCAACTTCTTGTCTCTTTTGAGTCAGCTCCTTCCAAGTCTACTGTGTGCTACACATTCCTCCAGGCCTTGATGGGCCAGTTGTGAATAAAACAAAGTATTCACTATTGGAGAGTTTGGTTATAAATAATTTTTTTAATTAAGATTTATTTATTTATTTATTATGTATACATCATGTGTCCCTGCAGGCCAGAAGAGGGCACCAGATCTCATTACAGATGGTTGTGAGCCACCATGTGGTTGCTGGGAATTGAATTCAGAACCTCTGGAAGAACAGTCAGTGCTCTTAACCTCTGAACCATCTCTCCAGCCCAAGGTTATAAATAATTTATCTAGGGAAAAGTCCAAGCAATTTATCTGGCCCATGGCGCAGTTAGAGTTTTGCCGATCCCTAAGGTCAACTCCTTAGATGTACCATCCTATGTGCTCTAGCAACTTGGCCCTAATTGTGTTGAGCAAAACGTGCCCAGGACCCATGCTTCCAGATCCTTGTATGTACCATTAATTTTACATATAGGAGCCTCATCCTCAACACACCTTCTCAATCATATCCTAAAAATCAAAGTTGCCCTCTGTGGTCCGTTTCCTGTCCCTTCTAATAGTTCCACCCCCAGGAAAAAGTGGCAGAGGTTAGAAAAAAAAAAAAAAACAGTAGTGGAAGTCTGAACATCTGGTAACTATGAGACAGAGTGGATGTTCGGGAAAGGTGGGAACTTTTCAAGATTTATATATTTTTATTTTATGTATGTGAGTGTTTGCCTGTATGTGTTTATATGCACCATGTGCGTGCCTGGTACCTTTGGAAACCAGGAAAGGGTGTTGGATCTCCTGGAACTGAAGTTACAGATAGGTAAACCACGGTGGGAGCTGGGAACCAAATCTCAGTTCTTTGCCATCTCTTCAGCCCCCCATAGAAACTTTCTTTTCTTTTGTTTGCTTGTTTTGATTGAGACAAGGTTTCTTTGTGGAACATCCCTGGCTGTCCTGGAACTCTCTTTGTAAACCAGGCTGACCTCCAACTCACAGAGACCCACCTGCCTCTGCCTCCCGAGTGGTGGGATTAAAGGCGAGCACCACCATGCCCAGCTCAGATAGAAACTTTTAAAGGGTGGTAGGCCTGATTTCTGTTGCAGAGGATCAGATAACACAACTTGGACCACACCTGGCAGACAGGAATCACTGAAGGTTTCTGGAAGAGGGAAGGGCAGTGAAAGTTGTAGGAAAGTGAGTCTCAGGTTTCTGCAGAATGGTGGGTTAGGGTCCAGGAAGAGCAAGAACTGCTTCTGACTGAAATACAACCCAAAAGAAAGGGAAATACAACGGACAATTCGAGAGATCCTAAAGATGAGTTCATGGACCTGACAACTGCTATGGTTTGAATTTTGTTGCCTCCAAACTCATCTTCAAATCCTAATCTCGAGAATCTCCAGACACGACCTTATTTGTAAATAAAGCTGTCGAGTTAAAATGAGGTCATCAAAATGAACTTTTGTCCAAAATGGCTGCTGTCCTTACAAAAAGGGAAATTTGAAGACAGACAGACACAGAGAAAAGATATTAACAGTTACTAATTTGTGAAAAGTAAAACATAATAATAATAATAATAATAATAATAATAATAATTGGGCTGGAGAGATGGCTCAGAGGTTAAGAGCCCCAGCAGCTCTTACAGAGGTCCTGAGTTCAATTCCCAGCAATCACATGGTGGCTCACAACCATCTATAATGAGATCTGGTTCCCTCTTCTGGGGTGTAGGAATATATGCAGACATATGTATTTATATGTATACATAGTAAATAAATAAATCTTAAAAAATTAATAAACAATGAGGAGCAATATTTCCACAGAAAGAGGGGGAGGAAATAGATAAAATCAGATAATGGGTAAATAAGTGGGTACTTTGTATTCTCTGCTACTACAATTTTCCCTTCATTAGTCTTCACCTCCCTTTCTGCCCCAGGGGAGTGCCGTGAATGACTCTCTTCCTCTGGATCCTCATTAGGTTAGCAGGATGGGAACTCCTGGAAGAAGATTACAGGGGAGTGGAGACAAGAGGCTAGGGTATTTGCTTCCCCAGTTCCCCACCTCCCCGTGAGGTTGTTTGAGACTTCTTCTGACACAAGTGCAATAGCAAACATACACAGGACACACACAGTCACTCAGTTCATGGTGACCCAAGGCCACTGCCCCATCCATCAGCAGTTCGTGGTGCCGTGTTTAGCTTGAAGCCATAAATGAAAGCAAAGGTACATGGTCACTAAGAGAGTGCCAGTAGTTAGCTTTGGGAAAAGGTAATGTCTGGGGCTCAGTAAGCTTTCTAGGATGCTAGAAATGCTTTACTTCTGGAACTGGGTTTCCTAGACGTTCACGAAATCAAGATATTTCCTTTTGTTTTACATGTTTACCTGTGACATTTAACAATTTATAAACTTTAAAAGGGGAAACAAATGGAATAAAAAAAGGTGGCTGGGGTATTGTAGAAGTCAGTAGAAGAGTTCTGTAAGTGTGTCTTCTTACATTACATAGGTTTGCAAAAGGTTCAAAATAAAATTATATAAAGAATATAAGGGGCTGGAGAGATGGCTCAGAGGTTAAGAGCACTGACTCCTCTTCCAGGGGTCCTGAGTTCAATTCCCAGCAACCACATGGTGGCTCACAACCATCTGTAATGAGATCTGGTGCCCTCTTCTGACCTGCAGACATACATGCAGGCAGAACACTGTATACATAATAAATAAATCTTAAAAAAAAAAAAAAGAATATAAGGCACCACCCTAAAACTAAAAATAAACTGAAACAAAAAAAATCTAATTATACCAGGCGGTGGTGGTGCACGCCTTTAATCCCAGCACTCAGGAGGCAGAGCCAGGAAGATCTCTGTGAGTTCGAGGTCAGCCTGGTCTGCAAAGAGAGATCCAGGACAGGCACCAAAACTACACAGAGAAACCCTGTCTTCAAAAACCAAAAAACCAAAACAAAAACAAAAACCAACCAACCAACCAAACAAGCCAGTCTAATTATATGTCAAATTGCCAACCATAATTATGTAAACAGAAGAGCTGTTTGAAATAATCCCAGGACACAGTATTCTGATCATGTATCCTTAGAAGTTACATTTAAAGGCAAAATTTAGTCAGGTGTGTATGATGGTGCATGCCTTTAATCCAGCACTTGGGAGACAGAGCAGCAGATCTCTATGAGTTTGAGGCCAATCTTGTCTACATAGAGAGTTCTATGCCAACCAAGGCAAGATCCTATCTCAAAAACATGTATCCATTGTTTTATTATTTTAGTGTATGAGTGTTTTGCCTGCATGCACCACATGCATGCCTGGTACCTGAAGAGGTCAGAAGAGGGCATTGGACCCTCTGGAACTGGAGGTATGGTACAGATGGTTGTGAGTCTCCTTAGGGGTGTTGGGAACTGAACCCTAGTCCTCTGCAAGTACAGTAGGTGCTCTTAACCGCTGAGCCATCTCTACAGCCTTCAGTGTTGTATTAGTAGGATAATATTTGTATTATTCTATGTACATCGTTGGGTGTTTATTGGATTAATCATATAAGTGGTTATATTAGTGTCACCAGGAGCCCAAGTTTTCAGCATAAGAATAAAGAAGTGTAAGTGTAGAGAGCTCAGTAAAAATCATTATTAAATACCAGTTGGAGGGTTGGAGAGATGGCTCAGTGGTTAAGAACACTGGCTACTCTCCAGTGCCTGATCCAGTGCCTGAGTTCAATTCCCAGCAACCACATGGAGCCTCACAACCATCTATAATGGGATCTGGTGCCCTCTTCTGTCATGCAGGCATACATGCAAACAGAGCACTCATATACATAAAATACATAAATAAATGAATCTGTAAATACTAGTTGGAGTGTGTGTGTGCGTGTGTGCGCGCGCGTGTGTGTGTGTGTGTGTGTGTGTGTGTGTGTGTGTGTGTGTGTGTTGTATCATAATATCCTGGCTCTGCTCATAGACAAGGTCCCCTCAATAGCCATTATCACCCCTAACATCCAGATTATGGACTCTAAAATCAGTCCTTACTAAAAGCTACCTCATCTCTTTAGATGAATGGCTGCTTCCATATCAGTAGAGAGAATAAAAAAAGAAAAGCCTGGTACATCTTGGAGTGACAAAAAACAAGAGAGATTTAGTGGTTTATGGGATGTTTCAAAAGGACAATGAAATCTAATTCAAGGACCTGTCATTGGCTTGTTTGGGGATAATTTGAATTTCAAAAAGTAATTATCGTGACTGATCAGTGCATGTTGAATATATAAACAGTAATATTCAAAAAAAGAAAAATCACAAAAATACTCTAATAAAACTCACAAACCACTATTGAGGTAACTATTACAATGACTCCTTAAGTCTGCACATAGGTAAAAAGCAAAGGTTAAGAATATATTCTAAACTGGGCAGTGGTGGTGCACACCTTTAATCCCAGCACTCGGGAGGCAGAGTCAGGTGGATATGTTTGAGTTCAAGACCAGCTTTGTTTACGAAGAGAAACCCTGTCTCGAAAA
>CABHPQ010000223.1:0-14428 GCA_902168405.1 Peromyscus aztecus
AAAAAAAGAGGTATGTAAAAAGTAAAATAATCAGGATTTAGATGATTAATTTGACTAAGGAAGAGGGGACATGAAGAAAATTATTTATATTCACTATAAGGACCAAGAGCATATTAAGAGGAAATGGGAGAAGACGTCAGGAATATAATAGAAGACTTCATAGATGAGCAAAGGAAAGTGTGTGGCTCTTCAAGGGAGAGGATGTGTGTAACGAGTCTTGTTGGACTTTCTTTGTACCACCAGCCCCCCCAAATAATGACAAGGAGTATTATTATTATTGTGAAAACTTGGCCTTAGCTTAGACTTGTCTCACTAGCTCTTGTAACTTAAATTAACCCGTGTCTATTAATCTGGGTTCTGCCACGTGTCTCTTAACTCTCCTCCATTCTGTACGTCCAACTCCCTCAATGTCTCATTGGCTAATGCTGTGTGCTAAGATTCATCCCCTGAGTTCCTCTCTCTGCCACAAAGTCCTACCTAACCTCTCCTGCATAGCTATTGGCTGTTGGTTTTTTATTAAACCAATCACAGTGACACATCTTCACACAGTGTACAAATGTCCCACAACAGATGTAGACTTAGAGGAGTGTCTTAGGAGGTAATCAACCACCTAGCTAAAGTCATACTGCATAAAAGTAGGAAATAATTAAGGAAACTGCCAGAGGAAATGGGTGGTCAGTAATTACAGTAACCTTTTATGAATGGATAGAACATTTCACCATTAGCCTACTATCAGATTTAAAGTAGTGTTTTCTTTCATATTTTAAACTCTGATATGACTGCCATTCTTTCAGACTTTAATTTAGTTACTGACAGTTTCGTAATACTTAGACTTTGTATTTAGATAATTTTATAAATTTGTTATACTAATATATTTTTGCAGTTTAACATATTTTGTGGGTATTAATAATTTTTGGATAAAATTCAGCCTTAAGCATTGAGTTAGACTTTTCCAAAGTGATAATCAAAAAAGGTAACTTAAAATTTGTGTTGGCTGGGAGGTTGAACCCATATTCTTGTTAATTGCTCTTTCATATGTTTGCTTGTTTGTTTGTTTTGCTTTGTTTTTCCAGACAGCGTTTCTTTGTGTAGCCCTGGCTGTCCTGGAACTAGCTCTGTAGACCAGGCTGGCCTCAAACAGAGTTCCGCCTGCCTCCGGAGTGCTAGGATTAAAGTCAGCAACTGCCCTACTCAATTGTATCTTTTTGAAGTTCCCTGTATGTTAACTAATTCTCAAATACTTGCCTTATTGCCTCTGCAGATTTGATAATGGGCTGCATTAAAAGTAAAGAAAACAAAAGTCCAGCCATTAAATATACACCGGAAAACCCTCCAGAGCCTGTAAGCACAAGTGCCAATCATTATGGAACAGAACACACCACAGTTGCCCCGACCTCTTCCACAAAGGGAGCACCGGTCAATTTTAACAGTCTTTCCATGACGCCATTTGGAGGGTCCTCTGGGGTGACTCCTTTTGGAGGCACGTCTTCCTCATTCTCAGTGGTGCCAAGTTCATATCCTACAGGTTTAACAGGTGAGATTTAAATGGATAGTTACAGAAAATATAACCTTGGGCTTTACATACTTCAGGTCTGGCCACTGCTAGGGAAACTTCCTTTTTAGCAAATTTCCCAAAAAAATTGTGTGAGCAAATAAAGTCTGTAACAAAAGGCAGTCTGACTCTCTAGCCGCACCACCCTCAAATTTTCAGGTTTTTTTTTTCTTTCTTTTTCTTTTCTTTTCTTTTGGTTTTTTTTGGGGGCGGGGGTTGGTGGAGCTGGGGATCAAAAGCAAGGCCTCCAGCATAACATGCTAGGCAAGCATGGAGCTGTATCTCCAGCCCTGAAGTCTTAATATATATAATAGGGTTCTGGGAAATTTGATGAGAACTGACTGTGACTGTTTACTGAATTATACCATAAATTGTTTCATTAACTCATTATCTAAGTAATTATTGAGCATCTACTGTGTGGCAGACACTGAGAATACAGAAATTTAAAAACATTCTTTCTGTACCCCAGCAATTTGTTAGCTCCTTAGGACTGTAAAGTGCTGTATTATTTATTTAATAAATGTTAATATATGTTAGTTTATTAACATAGCACACTGTTTTCTATCAGATACCGAGTTTATTATATTTATTTATTTTGTGTGTGCACTCTTGCATGCCCCATAGTGTACATGTGGAAGTCAGAGGACAATTAGCAGGAGTCAGTCCATTTTCTCCTTCCACCATGAACTGAGGTCATCAGTGTTGGCAGCAAACACCTTTATTAGCTAAGCTGTCTCACTGGCCCGGGTGCTGATTTTAAAAAGGAAAATCCTGAAGCTTAGAGTTCAGATAGTTTTCCTCCAGAGTCACAGTTGATAAGCAACAGATTTAGTACCCTAGTCCAGAACTCCATTTATTACATTGTCATTTCCTTTCAGAAGATGGCAAGAAGTGATAGTTGACAATCTTGCTGTGGAATCAGGTAGTCCTAAAAGTGTTGATTTTAAAAAGAAAGAAAATAAACTCATTTGCTCCACGTCCCACATTAGGATGCTTTTCTCTTAAAATAACAAAGCACAGCTGGCTTAGAAAAGAGTGGTCTCCAGGATTCCCTGATGTGAGGGTTCCATGATGTCAGCAAGGCATGGTGTTACTTTCATCTCTCTCCTCTAATCTTTGGAGTGCCCACCTTAGCTTTGGGGTGTAAACAGGTACCAAGGACAAATGGAATGGCTCCTGTCCTTATCAATAATCAATGGGGGCAAAAAGAGGAAGTCTCTTCCACAAGCATGGACTGTATGTACATTTGTCTTCCTCAGTCTGCTCACTTCTGGACCAGTAGAAGTAGCCAAAGGACTTTAATACACTAGATCTTTTAGATAGCATTTGGAGAGTGCTAGACATCATAGTTGATCACAATTCTGATCTCAGCTAACAAGTGACCATGGTGCTATTTCTGATAGTTAACACAAGCCTTGAAATTACTTGGGAAAGGTAGTAATTAAAAATGGCTAGAGTAAATAAATGTTGATACAAAAAGACATTTCTTTAGTTACTTAAAGCAATTTTTAAAAATATGTATTTTTATTCGTTGTGAATTTCATGCATCATACAACGTATTTTGGTCCTTTTCACTTCCCACAATCCTGCCCCTAACTCTTCCCAGATCCACCTCCAATACTTAAAGCTATTTACTTATTTGAAATATTCCATTCATGAGTGTTCATTCAGTAGCTAAAAAATGGGGTGGGGGGAGCAGAATGTCTTGTACAAGACATAGAGAGGTGAGCAACATAAACGAAGTTTCTGAACCTGGTGAAGTTTATATTATAATGTTTGAATAATAAGTAGTGAATAAACAGCTAAACAGTGATCATTAGTATTTAAGTATTGTGCAGGCAAAAACAAGATTGATTGGTGAAGGACCCACTTGAACTGATACTTAATTGATAGATATGACCTATGAGAAAGAAGGAGCAAAATAACAAAATTAGCAAACACAAAGTTCAAAAAGTATAAATGTACTTGGAACTTTTGAAGACCAATGAACACAAATGGAAGAATTGTACAAGGCTAGACAGTTGGACAGGACACTGTAATTACTTAGGACCATAGACTATATAGAAGGGGTTGTTTGAGTGTTATTCAAAGCTAGAAAGAAGCTTTGAGATTTAAGGAAAGGATTTTGCTTGTTGGGTTTCCTCTTTAAAAATACTCTAGGGACTGTAGAGATGACTCGGCAGTTTAGAGCACTGGATGCTCTTCCAGAGGACCCGAGTTTGGTTCCAAGCATCCATATCAAGCAGCTCAAAACTACCTGTAACTCCAGCTCAACACCCTCTGGCCTCCTCAGGCACCTGTACATATATGACTTACACTCATAAACGCATACACTTAAATAAAAATAAATCTTGAAAAGTAATTAAAACTCACTCTAGTAGCTGTGTGAAGAATGGATGATAGTGAAGCAGAGTAGAAGCAGGTTAGGAAGGTAGTTTCTGATGCCAGCATTCCTCGTGAGAGGTGGCTACAGTAGAAGTGGGAAGTAGGTAAATCATCTATTTTAGAGCTAGAACTAACAGTCCCGACTTCATCGCACTCCCCTTTCCTCAGAGAAAAATGGCTTGGGCAAATACAAATTAAAGGAGAAAAATCAAGAGCTTCATTTGTTTATTATAAATTTTGAATCCTTACTAGACGTTGAAGTAGAGATGTCAAATAAGCAAGTTGATTGATGACTAAAGCTCAGAGGAGAATCCAGCTGAGTGAGCTGATGCTATCTATGTATGAATGTGTTCTTATACCTTTGCTTTTCTCCTACTTTGTATTTAGATGCAGTAAGTTTTCTTTTCCATGTCGTTTCCATGCATTTTCCATGTCACAGTATTTGTATTTATCACTCATTTGTAGTTATACTACCTGCTTTTTCCCTCTCCTATTAAAAAAATTACTGATGGATGTAAACTAATAATGAATGCAGCAAATCAATTGAACTATACAAGATAGAGTTTATACATAATTGAGTTAAGACTATATTGGTCAGCTGGATGTAGTGACACACATCTTTAATCCCAGCACTCAGGAGGCAGAGGCAGGCAGATCTCTATGAGTTGGATGCCAGCCTGGTCCACAGAGTGAAGCCTTGTCTCAAAAAGAATATGTTTGTCAGAGGTCAGGTCTAAAAGCATAGCTCAGGGCTGATCTTGCATGTAGGACGCTAAGGATTTGATCCTCTCACACCCTTCTCAGAAATAAGTTGGTAAAAAGATATAAATTTTCAGTAGGAATAAGTTCAAGAATTTCATTGTACAACCTTGTGACTGCTTAGTAACAACAAATTATATTGAAAATCGGTAAAAGTAGGTTTTAAGTTTCTTGCCTAAAAAAGATGAATAAATAATGTAACCTGATTTAACCATGCCATAATTTATTCATGTTTCAAAACATTTTATTATACTTGATAAATATATACATCTTTAAAAAGTGATATAATTAATTTTTAAAACTAGAATACTTGCTATTAAGTATTCTAAACACTGCAATGTCATTCTTATTGTATATATACTCTGTTATTCTGATTGCACATAATAGATTAGATATTAAATATGCTTATCTTTTAACTATATTCACACATTGCTAGATCTGATAACTACTTTTTAATTTATACTATATAATTCATATTAACCATGCCCTTAACTTTTAAGACAAATATGACATTTTCATTTTTAAGTATAAAGTGAACCTCAAGAAAACCTTAATGATTGCTGTTAATGGTTGTAGATGGAAATGTCTTCATGTTTGAGGCAAGGAATTGAAGGCAGGTACCAGTAGTCTGTGTGCTTTCCCCTCCCAAAGAATTGATCTGCAATGTGGCTGCCTTTTCAAACTACACATATTGTTTCAGAAGTGAAATTATAGTTACTTCAGAGTTGATAGAATTTTAGAATTTATACAGTACAGTATGTGGTTTTACAGGAAGCCTTAGCAGAACATTTTATCAAAACTCAGCTTCTAAAAAAATAAATACTAAATACTAGAGCAAGGAGGAAACTGAGCCTAAGCGGTACTAGCAGTGATTGTTTATTTCTTTCATGCATTCAGGTTTATCATTTACCTTGGTCTTTTTTTTCCTGTGCCAGGTGGTGTCACTGTATTTGTGGCCTTATATGATTATGAAGCTAGAACTACAGAAGACCTTTCCTTTAAGAAGGGTGAAAGATTTCAAATAATTAACAATACGTAAGTGTTGTGTATTTTTTTGTAAGAGAGGAACCTGGTCTCTGCATTGGACCACTGATGGAGTTGATTATGTGGAGATGAGAGTGGTGGGGTACGGGTCTTGGTCTTTGGGTTAGATGATGATGCATTTGGCTTCTTGAGACACATTGGATAATATATTGCTACAAGCAGAAGTTACTACTTTTGCAAATTGTGCTTAGTCTGTAAACAGAGCTTTTAGAAGAAAGAGTTCTTTCTAGGTGTGGTGGCACTAACCTATAATCACAGCACTAGAGAGGCTAAGACAAAAAGATCTTGAGTTTGAGGCTAGCCTGGGCTGCATAGTGAGTTCCAAGTCAACATGGGCTGCATACTTACCAAGTTCCTGTCTCCAAAATGATGCCCCTTATAAAAAGATCTTTAGGAAGTAAAATCTGTATTTATATAAATACCAGATGACTTTAAAACCTTATTTGTTGGGGGAGTGGGTAGGATATGGAAACCTTGTACTCTGAAACTTACCAAATTGTGTTTTTCTTATGTTTACTCTTAGACTTTGTCATTTAGCGGTCTGCCATAGAAAATTTGGTGCTTGTTATGCAGCAGATTTCATAATCTCATTAACAAGCATAACAAATACTTTGTAACTTCTCAAAGCACATACTTATGGTCTTCTTTGCTTCTGGTCATGTTTCCCTCTATCGTTGTTTTACCATCTGTTACCACTTACTGTTCCAGAACACAAACTGTGATTGTGTGTCTCTGCCTTAAGGTCCTTCAGTAGCTAATGATGCTATGAAGACTTAAAGCTACCCAGCCGTACTGAAGTACTTGCAGTATTTTGAGTGCAATAGTTTCTCACCCTCTTCATGCCTTTGCACATACTCTTTCTTTTTCTAGAATGACTTTTGGTCTATTTCTTTCTTTTTTTGTGGGGTGGAAGGGTTGCTCATTTGAGATGGGGATAGACTCCTGAGCCTCAAGCATTTGAGCCTGTGCTCGCTCACTAAGCTATACTTGATCCCTTGTTTCTTTCCTCTTTCGAGTTTGCCTTCCTCGTCCTTTAAAAGATATTTCCTGTGTCCTTTTCAGTGGCTCCTCTCCTTGTCATCTTCTCCTGCCTGGCTCAGTTCCCACACCCTACTCTATGAAGTGTTTCTCGTAGGTATTTGCATGATGCTCTACAAACCTCAGTCATGGCTGTCATCACATTGTAAATTACAGTTTTTAATTTGACTTGTCATTCTTTTAGACCAGTGGTTCTCAGTTTGAGGCAGAATCACACAGAAGGTAGTTAGCAGTGTCTAGAGGTATTTTTGGTTGTCACAGTCAGGATGAGAGTGTGGCTGTTGTCACCTGCATAACAAACCACGGATATTGGTAAAGTCCTGCTATGTACATGACAAAGATCCATCAACTCCAAAGTGTCAGAGTTGTTAGTACCATTAAAATTGTCATCCCTGCTCCAGAGTCTGTTCTGAGCTTAAGGACTGCTGTTTGCCTTACACTTAGTAACACTCAGTGAATGACTCAGTTAATGCAAAGTTTTAGTCTAAGAAAGGATTACCACAGGTTCTAGGCCAGCCAGGGCTACATAGTAAGACTTTATAATGAATATGAGAAAAGATTTAATATATTCTAGGACGCCACTAGTCAATGTATCTATTTTCAAATAGTTAAATTATCAAAAACTTTCTTAATTCTTTTTTTAGAGAATAAATTCACTTTAAACATGTATAAAAATTTCAGTTTGTACAATAACATGTAATCTTTAGTAGTGAATCACATATATAACTTCTTTTTAGAGATACTTTCATAGGAATTTTGGAAAAGCCAAGGTTAATATATTCTAAACAATATACAGTTCTCATGTTTTGAATTATAGTATTAGTCTTGCTGATATTTGGATATCAGTTTTTGAGTAACATGCTTGTTTTATTTGAATCAGGGTCTTGCTATATGGCCCAGTCTGACTTTGAACTCACTGTTCAGCCCCTCACCTCCTGGGTGCTAGATCATAGGCTTTTGCCACCACCACTAGAAATTCAACTTTTTTAAAGAAATAGTTTTGTGAGAGAAACACACACACACACACACACACACACACACACACACACACACACACTGTGGCATGCATGTACATGTACCATGGTACACGTGTGGAGGTCAAAGGACAGTTTTTGGAAATAGGTTCTCTGTCTCCCTAACCCCCCTAGGACTGGGGATCACGCAGGTTGTTAGACTTGGAAGCAGGTGCCTTCACCCACTAACCCATTTCACCAGCTCTGGAAAATCAACTTTGGATTGTTATTATTCATTGTTAAGTTTGTGGCTAAAAGCATACTAAGGCCTTTTATTTTATTCCTTAGGTGACTTTTTTTTAAACTTTTAGTTACAATTTTATGTGCTATTAAGAAGGAAGCATTTGGTAACAACAACAAAAAATTAACTGACATAGGCTAAAATATGGGTGAACGTTTACAATATTATTCTAAGAAGGCCGTCACAAAAGACTTCATAAATGGCCCCATCTCGCACAAAAAAGCATGTCCATAGAGATTAGTTAGAGAGAATGTGAGGGGATGGGAGTGACGGATGAGGAGGCGTGGGCTTTCTGTCTTTCTACCTTTATTTTCTTTCTTTATCAGTATGTGTATGATGTGGGGGGGGGGGCGCACATGGAGCCCCGAGGACAGTGTGGTGTAGTTGGTTCTCACCTTCCTCCTTCCCGCTGGCTCTGGGGACTGAACTTAGGTCAGTAGCTTGTGTGGCAAGTGCCTTCACCTGCCGAGCTGTCTTGCCAGCCCAGGGGTTTATGGTGGCGAAATGTTCTAAAATGTAGTATTTTGATGACTGTACAACTCTGAATATATTAAAACCCTTAAATGTTGTCCTTTAAATGTGAGATGTGTATGGCATACAAATACAATCTCAAACTTCTAAAATTGTATTTAAAATTTAGTAAATTTCTTTATTCAGCATAGTTCGTCAGGTTTAGTTGAAAGAATTAACATGAAAAAGGTAAGTAGAATTCAAGTGTGCAGTATTTAGGGGTTTTCTGTTACTCCTGTGGTTTAGAACAGATAGGTGCAGTTGTGCTTTTATGTGGTCTTAATTCATTTAACCAGCTTTTAAAAATACCCTTCTTTTGAATTCAGCTCTTTGTTTGATTAATCCATAAAAAATCGAGATTAAAAATGAAAGTGGTTCCTGTTCTTTGCTTGAGATAAGAATTACACCTGGGGTAAGCGTCTGCATTATAGTGATTGTTGGTTTTTGTTTTTTTTTTTTGTGTTGCAGGGAAGGAGACTGGTGGGAAGCAAGATCAATTGCTACCGGAAAGAATGGTTATATCCCTAGCAATTATGTAGCACCTGCAGATTCCATTCAGGCAGAAGAGTATGGTGCTACTTCATATTTTATTAATTACTTTGACTTTTAAAATGTTTTGATGCACATTCTACTTAACCACAACTTTACACACAGTTATATACCAGTCTTAATACAGCTAATGTATCATATTAATAAATGCTGTTTGAGAATTAATAATTAATGTGTCTGCTCAGAGACACACAATAAGTGAATCTCTTTAGTCATTGTACATTGTATTTAGTCTCTTTCCTTTATTTTTCTGTTTATTCTTAAAACTCATTTTTTTACACTCCATAGACGATCTCTTCATCTCCTTGCACAGTGTATACATTTGTGATACTTGTTTGTTTTTGCTGATACAAATCGTCACAACAGTGCTCTTTTTCTACTATGACTTGTTTGGTTCTTTGTCTTTAATATTCTGTGAACCTTCCCACAGCAGTGACTGTCATTTTTGTCACAGAGCTTTATTAAATCAAACCCACACGAATTTGGAGTCCCCTATAGTTTTGGTATGATCTCCTTGCATCTTACTGAATACAAGTGATCATACTTGTTTCCAAAGAATTCAGTACCCCTCACTGACAGATTTTCTGTCTTTCCTTCTCTATTTGCTGGGTTACTGGCTGGTAAGGGGAATTTAAGAGACATACTGAATAGATAGTACATGGAAAAACTGTTAGAGCATATTTCCACAGTTTTGTTTTTTGTTTTGTTTTAGTTTGGTTTTTTTGAGACAAGGTTTCTCTGTTTAGCCCTGGCTGACCTGGAACTTGCTCTGTGGACCAGGCTGGCCTCGAACTCACAGAAATCTGCCTGCCTCTGCCTCCTGACTGCTGAGATTAAAGGCATGTGCCACCACTGCCCAGCTCATAGTTAATATTTTTATATTTGATTTAACATTAATACTTTTTGGTTTCTCGAGACAGGGTTTCTCTGTGTAGCTTTGCGCCTTTCCTGGATCTCGCTCCGTAGACCAGGCTGGCCTCGAATTCACAAAGATCTGCCTGCCTCTGCCTCCCGAGTGCTGGAATTAAAGGCGTGCGTTTTGTTTTTTGTTTGTTTGTTTGTTTTTGGTTTTTCAAGACAGGTTTCTCTGTGTAGCTCTGGCTGTCCTGAAACTTGCTCTGTAAACCAGGCTGGCCTTGACCTCACAGAGATCCTCCTGCCTCTGCCTCTGCCTGGGATTAAAGGAGTGTGCCACTACTACCAGGCTGTCACACTCCATTTTTATTGGTACATGTATGTAATTTTTCTGATCCTCATACTTTTTTAACTCAAAACATCATTTTTTTTTTCAGATGGTATTTTGGCAAAATGGGGAGAAAAGATGCCGAAAGATTACTTCTGAATCCTGGGAATCAGCGAGGTATATTCTTAGTAAGAGAAAGTGAAACCACTAAAGGTATGATTATTATATTAATATGTGTATAATGTGCTTTAGGCATTGTTTGAGGAAGCTGGAGTAAACGTGTTCATCTCCCCCTCCCTTCACCCCAGGTGCTTATTCCCTCTCGATTCGTGATTGGGATGAGGTAAGGGGTGACAATGTGAAGCATTATAAAATTAGGAAACTTGACAATGGTGGATACTATATCACGACCAGAGCTCAGTTTGATACTCTGCAGAAACTGGTGAAACACTACACAGGTAGGTGAGCACTTCAGAGGTAGGAATTAATCTCTGACGTTCTATTTTGTGAGGACAACTCTTTATCTCTCTTAAACTTTAATATGCTCATTTATATTTACACACAGTAAATCTCCAATAGATATTGGTGTTCTGGGTTGGATTTTTTTAATTATTTATTTAGTGTTTGTGCATGTGATCGTGTGTATGCACACCCATGCTGTGGTACATGTGTGAAGGTCAGGGAACGACTTAGGGACTCAGTCCTCTTTTCATAACTTGTGGGTCCTGGGGATGAAACTTAAATTACCAGGCTTGGCCACAAGTACCAACTGAGCCATCTTACTGGTGCTGTGCTCTGGTTTCAAAATGCGGAACAAGAGTCACATATGGCCCAGGCAACATAGCAGAACCATAAATTGGGCTATTGGATATCATGCTCAAATCAGACTGTAATTGGAATCATTATGCCTTACTGGCATAGTGTTTGCATTGGAGTTCTAGATCATAATGTATAAATGCTAAGATAGATTATGACAGTAAATTACAAAACATGACAGCAAATATTTATGTATATTAAGTAGCTAAAATTAAACTTGTAATATAAAAAAGTTATCTCAGAGCTAGGATTGTAGCTCACTGGTAAAGCGCTTACTTACATGTGCTAAGGTTTCCTCCCCAACACTGCAAAAAAGAAAAAGGAATAGAGTCAAAAGTTCTCAGATGTCTTCTTTGATTTCCTTCTGTAGAAGCTGAATCTTTTAAGACTTTCTAAAATATAAACCCTACAAAATCCAATTTGAAGATGCTATTTCTTATCCAAGAAAATGGACCTATAGCAGCTATAGGCATTCTGGTCTTTCAAGGACCTTTGAAAAGTATTCTGATTTACAGTCTTGGGCCTTAAATTTTTTCATTACCAACTGGATATGTAAATGCATCTGAAAGTCTTTAAATAATTAGTACTACAAGGGGGAAGTTTCCATGGCAATTCTTTTTCTGTGACAGCTAGCAGCAAACTGAAACTATCAAGTCAATCAGCAAGCTTGAAATTAATGGAACATGTTACCAAGCTGGCGTTAACTTGTAATTGCCATTGTTAGAATGTGAACTTGAGTGGTTGCTTGATAAGAACGGGAGGAAATGTGTCTCACTTACAATGAGAAGTTTTATATAAGCAGGGTACACAAACCAAGCCATTATGAATCTGGACTGGCTGACTTTAGGTCTCCTTTATTTAAAATTCAATCACTTACATCAACTTCTCCCTTGATTTTCAGAGTCTTACAAATTAGTGGTTATTAGAAATAACAACTAATGATCATCCCCCTGGGGAAATACATGAATCCTAGTGGTCTAAGCAGAGCTTTAAGCTGTGATGCAGGCCTTTAATCCCAGCATTTAAGAGACTAAGGCAGGAAGAACCTGAATTCAAGTCCAGCCTAGAATATATAGCAAGACCTTGTCTCAGATACCCTATCTACCTGCCGAAAAGCATAGTGGAATTTTGGAGGCAGACAGATAGATCTGTGTTTGAATCCTCTCACTTACTAGCTGGGACCTTGGGACAGTTCTCTATTTTTTCCAAGCTCAATTTATATGAAAGATTTACATAGTACTGATTGACACAATAACATAAGCATATGTAGTCAACAAATATTAGCATAAATGTATTTCTAAAATGTTTCACTTGTATATACTTCATATCTTTCTTATGGAAACCTTCCTATTATACATGTAGTTTTAGAGGAAAGTTGATAACTTATAGGAGATTATGACTTTAATTCAGTGACTTAAGCTTTTTTGAAAAACCAAATAATAAGCCAGGTATGGTGGCATACCCCTTTAATCCTAGAAGCAGGTAAATCACTGAGTTCATATATGTATGTATATATACACACTAATTGTCTTAACTTTGAAAGTAATTCATTTACATTGTACCCTGTTCATTTATCTAGAACATGCTGATGGTTTATGTCACAAGTTAACAACTGTGTGTCCAACTGTGAAACCCCAGACTCAAGGTCTAGCAAAAGATGCTTGGGAAATCCCTCGAGAATCGTTGCGACTAGAGGTTAAACTAGGTCAAGGATGCTTTGGTGAAGTGTGGATGGGTAAGAAGCCTGAGCTTTGTTGTTACTTCTTTTTGTTATTGTGGAACATAAATTAAAATAGCAAAATATGATAAAATATGTACAATATGTACTTAATTATGTAGGATAACTTTTATTGTTGGTTGAATTTTGGTCTAAAATCCCTTCAAATACAGATTCAGATACAGAAATATTGAAAGAGTCAAATAAATTGTTTTCCTAGGAACATGGAATGGAACCACAAAAGTAGCAATCAAAACACTAAAGCCAGGTACAATGATGCCAGAATCTTTCCTTCAAGAAGCTCAGATAATGAAGAAATTAAGACATGATAAACTTGTTCCGCTGTATGCAGTTGTTTCTGAAGAGCCAATTTATATTGTCACTGAGTTTATGTCAAAAGGTAAGTGCATATGAATTGTCTTTTACATGGTTCTGTTGCAATTAAACAACTTCATTTCTGTTCTTTTTTAGATTAAAAAAAAATCATACAATATATTTTGATCATATTCTTTCCCAGATACTCAACCCACTCACCCAACCAATTTTATATTCTTTCTCTTAAAAAGATAAAATAATTGAGAAAAACCCAAATCAAAATTAAAAACAAAAACATGGAGTCCATTTTGTGTTGGCCACTATTCCTGAGCATTCAGCCTTTCCTGAGGTGTGGCTGATATACCCATTGTCTCTCCACTGGGAAAAAGGAAAAAAAAAAAAACCAAAAAACAAACAAACAAAAAAAAAAAAAGATTTTTTTCCCTTTCCCAGCAGCTGTCAATTGCAAATAGGTTCTTGGGTAGGAGTTGGACTATTTGCCCACTTACCTTTCTCTTTGTTGGGATTTTGTCTGGTTTACACTTGTGCATACTGTCACGGTCTTTGTGAGTTCATATGTGCATCAGACCTGCTGTGTCTGGAAAATGCTGTTATTGTGGAGTCTTCTACCACCTCTGGCTCTTGCATAGATCCCTGAGCCTTGAGGGAAGGGGTGTGATTTCATCTAGATCTCAGTGTTTCAAAGTCTCTCACTCTGCACGTTGTCCAGTTATGATTCTGTTTTAATTGCCTCCTGCTGTAAGAAGTCATCTCGCTGATGAGGCTCAGTGATACACTTTTCTATGGGTATAGCAGTATGTTGTTAGGAGTCCTTTTATTGCTTTGTTCATTTAACAGAATAATTGTAGATTTTCTCTGGGGTCCGTGATCTAGCTCTCAGAGGTTCTTGTTCTCATTAAGTGTCAGGTGTGGGTTCCATCTTATGAAGTGAGCCTTTTAAGTCCAACCAGAAGATGCATGGTTACTCTCGTAACATTCATGCCCCTATTACACCAGTGAGTATACCTGGCAAGCAGATTGCTAATGTAGCTCACAGAATTCACTTTTCTCCCTTAAAATTACATTTATTTATATATTTTGGATGCATATATGTATGGATGCCATGACACATATGTGGAGGTCAAGGAACAGCTTGAAGGAGTTGGCTTTTTTCTTCTGCCATTTAGGTCTTGGGGATTAAAGTCAGTGTCACTGGCCTGGGCCGCAGGCCCCTTCACCCTCTGAGCCCTCTTGCAGGCCCTCTGTTTTTATACACACAGGTTGCCGTCACATAGTACTGTCTAAC
>CABHPQ010000223.1:14438-60025 GCA_902168405.1 Peromyscus aztecus
GGAGACTTTCCTGTAGACTTTTGAAGAGAGGAAATGTGATTTTTTTTTAATGGAATAGTGGTTATTCCCAGTTATCCCACAGGATCTTATGAGACTTTAAAGGAAAGTTAGACAGACTGAGTCTTTTCATAGTTGATTTAACTAAAGGAAATGCAACTGCTAGAGCAGTAAAAATGTAGACAAATTAAACCAAAAGGTACAATTTTTATCTCATTTTATATAAACATAGTTCTTACACACTGGACTTCCAGAAACTGTTCTCCCCTGCTGTCAATTGAAATTTTGCATCCTCGCCAGTCCAGGCACAGGTGGGCTCTTATGTAAGGCTAGTTAGAGCCAGGGGCAAAGCCAGACAAGGTTGATGCTCTTCCCTATTTATTTCTAGGACATTGATGCTTTTGAAGAGGATCTAGTAAATGATGCTGATTAGCCTGAATCTACCCCTTTGTAATTGGATCTATTTTAAAATTTTTATTTATTTTTTATTTATTCATTTATTTTGGTTTTTCAAGACAGCGTTCTCTGTGTAGCCCTGGCTAACCTTGAACTCAAGAGATCCACTTGCCTCTGCCTCCCAAGTACTGGGATTAAAGGCATGCACCACCGCTGCCTGGGTTATTTTTATTTATTTATTTTTTGAATCAGACTAGTTAAGTAACTTATGTCACCTTCTCTAGTAGTCCCCCTTGGCTGGTGATATAGTTCCTGCTAGTGGTGATGGAGGCATCTACACATTCAAATTTGCGACAGGAGGGAAAAATTCTTTTAAAAGGACTAAAGCCAAAAGCCTATTAATTAATAGCCAAAACATACCTAAAGTTCCAAAGTATGTCTTCTTCAGAAGGTGTTTAGGGTACAGACATTGTCACCTGTGGCATTTGAATGAGTGCATTAGATGAACAAGAAGAGGAAGTGAGAAAAGAACAAGAAAGAAATGTAAGTCAAGATATTGGCAGCATAAAAAAATCTAATGGGTAAGACTAATGGACTATCCACAATTGGGAGAAAATGCTAGAATTCTGTGTTGTTACATAATTTAGTTAAAATTATTTCCAGGTGAGAGATTTAGAATATAAAATAGTAAAAGTTGTTTCTGGTTTTAAAATGCAGTAATTCCTCACTCATTAATATTCAGTTGTTTGACAGTAGACCCCTGTAATCCATTAAAGGTTATTGCCTCATGTGCTTTATCATAAATCTGTTGTTGCAGACAGATTTTCCTGTTGTTCTTGATTTCCATCTTGTGTTTTTTCCTACTGTTGTGTTGACAATCAAACCCAGGGTCTTGTATATTCTAAGAACACACTACCACTGAGCCATGTTGGCCCCAGCTTTGCCCTGAGTTCTGTTCATATTATTCTCGTCCCTTAGAATTTGTTTCTCTCTCTTTGCCAGTTCTACCAATTCTAATAGTGTGGAATCCATGGTCAAGCCCAATATTTAATTGCTATCTCTCTTTTTTTGTCCCCCACCCCCCAGACAGGTTTTCTCTGTGCAACAGCCCTGGGTGTCCTGGAACTCCATTTGTAAACCAGTCTGGCCTCAAACTCACTGAGATTTGCCTGCCTCTTCCTCCCAAGTGCTGGGATTAAAGGCATGCGCCACCATGGCCCAGCTCTTTATATGCCTTTTAATCTGAAATTCTCAGCCTGCCTTATGAAAATGAGTATTTTGTTGTTTTGTTTTACTTCTATAAAAATGTGTCTTTATTTGATTTTATCTGATGTTGTATGCTTTTAACTCATAGTAGAGGGAACAACCAGACCTCCCTTCCTAACCTTTCACTTTGCTGAGTTCATCATACTTGGCTATCCCCATGGTGCCATCTCCTGACACCAAGGAGCTATCCATCAAGCCAGCATGAGTTGCTTGTATATAATTGTAACAATTCCATGATATTCCCAGTTGGCTGAATACTAGTTTCAAACTGACTTTTAAGATATGTAGTTCTAACACCTTTTTCACACAGAATCTTGATCAAAGTGGGAGGGGGGTAACTAATCTGGTGATATTTTCTCCCAGGATAGGGAAGTGGAGTAACTAATCTGGTGATATTTTCTCCCAGGATGGGGAAGTGGTAGTTTTTTTCCTTTAAAATCTGTTATTAAGAGAATTTTTAAAATTTTAGTTTGGTACTCCTCTGGAATCCTTAATAGCTCCAAAAGTGCCCAAAATATACATTAAAAAAAAGCCGGGCAGTGGTGGTGCATGCCTTTAATCCCAACACTCGGGAGGCAGAGGCAAACAGATCTCTGTGAGTTCGAGGCCAGCCTGGTCTCCAAAGTGAGTTCCAGGAAAGGCACAAAGCTACACAGAGAAACCCTGTCTCGAAAAACCAAAAAAAAAAAAAAAAACCTGAAAAGTTTTCTGGTTTAATGATTTGTTTAAAGAATTGAAGAATATTCATTTCCATTTTAATGTAATGTTTGAATTTTTCTGGAATATCTTTCTGTTTCTTACAGGGAGCTTGTTAGATTTCCTTAAAGAAGGAGATGGAAAATATTTGAAGCTTCCACAGCTGGTCGATATGGCTGCTCAGGTAGTTGCATATATATGTATTAATTTGAAACAAAAGCATATGCTTAAAATGTAGAAAAATCTAAGTATAATATTAAAATTGGTGCAGTGAAATACTAGAATTTTAGAAGAGGAAGGAACATTGGAGATGGTTCAGCGTGAACCCCTTAGTAGCTGAGCTAGTATTAGAATATTATAGCTCTTCCTGTCAGGTGCTGCCTTGTATCATATGGCCTTTGACACAGTGCTTCCACAAATACAATTTATGTATTTACATTTCATCAAATAAGTTTAAGAAAATTAAGATGGGCTGAGAGATGGTGGTACACATTTTTAATCCCAGCACTCAGGAGGTAGAGGCAGGCATTTGAGGCCAACCTGTTCTACAGAGTGAGTTCCAGGATAGCCAGGGCTACAGAGAGAAACCCTGTATCCAAAAAAAAAAAAAAGAAGAAGAAGAAGAAGAAACAAAACGATAATTAAGATGGGTGAGAATTATTCCAAATATTAAACCTGAAACTATATGCTGAAGTTCTTTTGTTTATTATAGTCTAAGACAAGAATTCAGATAATATACAAGTAAGAATTAGTCTTGTGTACTTCTGAATTTTTGTTGCAAAGTTTCTATTAAGATAGAGGATAAGTATTGAAGGCACCATTTATTGCCTTCAGTTTATGAGCTTGCTTCTGCAGTGTAGGCAGAAGTTTCTGTCCCTCCAGAAACTCACAAATACACGGCAGCTGCTTCCCAAATTACCCCCCAGAGGCTTATGTTAATTTTAAATGCTTGGCTGATAGCTCAAGCTTGTTACTAATTAACTCTTACACTTAAATTAACCCGTATTTCTGTTTATGTTTTGCCACATGGCTCATGTCTTGTTACCTCATTTTTTTGAATGCCCTGCTTGTTTGGCAGCTGACTGACATCTCTTCTGACTCTGCCCTCCTTCTTTACATTATTTTCAGTTTGTCTTTCCTATCTAACTTCCTGCCCAGCTACTGGCCTGTCAGCTTTTTATTAGCCAATGAGAGTAATACATATTCATAGCGTAGAAAAGAATTGTTACACAGCATTTCCCCCTTTTTGTCTAGTTAAAAAGGAAAGTTTTAACCTTAATATAGTAAAACTACATACAACAAAAACAGTTATTAAATAAGAATTACAATAATACTATCTAATCCATTTGCATTTGGCAAAATTAGAGAAAATACTTAATTTTCTGTCTTGGTGAGTCTAAATTTTTTCATCTAATTTACTTTGTATTATAACTAAGGAAAACTATAACTACTTAGTCTTCAGCTCTGTAAAAGACCTCAGAAGAATGAAATGTTACCTAGTGACAAGAACATCAGACTACCTGGACAGTCACCCAAAGTTCTACTGTAACATTGGGGCATCTAATTCTGACCTACAGGCCTACCATATCTGACAGACTTTCCTGTGAAGCAGGGAATTTTGAAGGACTGTCCTACCTTGTCTTGGCAAAGTTCAGCAGTGACCTTTCTTGTGTCCTGTTGGTCCAGTTTGGACAGTAACTGCCAACAGTTGAGGCAAGGGCAGTTTCTTTGCCCACATGGCTAGCTTTTGCCATGAAGAAAACAAACTCCATATGGAGTCTCTTCAACACCCATCATCCTCTTTGAAGTAATTGGTGCTGCCAAGAGCAGATGTGTCTCACTGTTTAGAAAAGTCTGAGTTCTTAAAACATTTTAAATGCCATATTCTTTAGGTCTTTGAAGTGTTTGAAGAGTGCCTATCTATCTGAAGTGTATCTCTGTATAACCTTGAAAACCTAACTAACATGACTATAAGTTTGCTATTGTAGATAACTATTAACCTGTGTTTCTTAATTATATATTACATTTTAAATGAACTGCAAAACACAATACTTTAAACAAGAGTAGAAATATACATATTATATAACAAAATTAACTTTAAATTTATATCAATAAACCAAAATCCATACTAATGTAAGATTAATAGTATTACAGTAGATTTAATAATCTATCTTTTTATCCTATCATTTCTATATCCTCCCTTTTTCTTTTCAGAACAAGATCCCTGAATCTAATTTCCTTTGTTTAGCATTTTTTTCCTGTCCATTATCCATAACAACTTGTAACCAACTCCCCTGAATGATGACAGACATTCATAATTTATTTTGGGGGTGTAGTTCTTTATACTACTTCCTGTTGACTGGGGCCTTTTGTAATCTTTGGGGGACTCTGAGAAAATTAAGGATTGTGGGCAAGTCCTGACTAGAGTATTCTGTGAGACTGGATCATCTCAGTCAGCAGCTTTGAAGCTATTCTGAATGTAGAACTCAGGAAACTACAACAGAGGCACTCTGAAACATTTGATCATCTGGGCCATCCATTCCCATCGGAGACTTTCAGGGGGTCTTCCTCGATCAAACCTGATTTTCTTAACCCAGAATGAATCCACAGCCTCTCGTTTCCTGTGGAAATAAAAGCAGAACCACTTTCCCAAAGTAACATATCTTTTGACTTAATTTTGAAGTCAGGATATTTTTTAAATATATAGGTTGGTTTAATCTAGTAGCTTTCACGATCAAATGTCTCTCAGCAATTATTTGTTCATTAGCAGTAAAAAAAAATTAAAGATAACACAATAACATATAGTATCCAGACTCTCTGTGTATTTTCCATCTTTATGTGTCTTTTTTTATTACTCTGTTTTTAAGGACTTTTTCTACTCTTTTTTTTCTTTCTCTCTCCCAAGCTTACATATAGTTTTAAACACACTGTGACCCATTCAGAGTTTTTTTCCATCTGAATCTGTCTTTACTGTGTATCTGTAACCTTTTCTGTCTACATGAGCAAAAAAACTGCTGTGTAACTTGGATCATGGCGTTCTAATGCTGGCTCCTCCCCTCAGTTCCCTGAGAGTCTAGCCTCATGGCGGAGGCACATTTACCGCCAGCTCTGAGTGCCATGTTTACTGCCTCAACGCTGAGAAGTTTCTAGGTCCATGCTGTCACTGAGTATCACGGTGCTCTTAAATACCGTGTGTTTGGCAGCAGGGCCTCTTGTGATGCCCTTCTTCTGACCATTGACAAGACAGTAGGACATTGTGCTGGTCATGGTCACTGGATATACTCTGGGCATAAAATATTGATCTTCAAAATATATGTTGATTGTTTTTTTCCTTGCAGTGTTAGGGATATAAAGATTAATTTAGCCTTTTTTTAGTTGTAGGTTTTTTTTTTCTGTTGTCTTATGGACTGTGTCTGTTACTATAATTTTTTCTAACTACCTAATTTTTCAACAGTCCCTTTAATTTAAACAAAATTTTTCCCTTTGTATCATATATTTTGCCTCTCATTTTGTTTCCTCTCTTAAGATTGCTGATGGTATGGCGTATATTGAAAGAATGAACTACATTCACCGAGATCTCCGAGCTGCTAATATTCTTGTAGGAGAAAATCTTGTATGCAAAATAGCAGATTTTGGCTTAGCAAGATTAATTGAAGACAATGAATACACAGCAAGACAAGGTAAAATAACATACATAGATGCTTATAATCTAGTGCCCTATACTTGTCTTACTTAACACTGTTTTGAACACCCAGGACTTTATGCACTATACTGATAGTTATCCAGGTTCTTGCCTAGCTGGGCTGTCACCAAGGTAGGATGTGGATGCAAGAGCCTTTTGTTGTGGGAAACAGGGCACAGCTAGGTAGAGAGACTACCTTTTTGCTTAGCATGTAACATGCATGTTTATGTGGGCCTGGCAAGAAACTATCTGTAGACTGTGCTTTTGTGTGAGTGTTTCCCATGTAGCAAAGCCATCTATGAGATCTGTTCAAGGTCAACAAGATTTTGGGGAAAAGGGATCAGGAAGATGGCTGAGCAGGTAAAAAACACCTGAAACTCTTGAGGAGGGAGAAGCAAGAAATATTTAGATAGAAGGATAGAGGGGAGAGAGACAGATAGAAACACAGGATAGCTCGGGTAGACCTGGATCCTTATCCACTGGCCCCTTCTGTTTCTTCTAAAGGGCTTTTTAAAGGAATACCAAGGGGCAGGGCAAAAGACCTCCCTTTGCTAGATCAAAGCATACCACACATCCAAGTGCAGATCCACGCACGTGGTCAAGCAATGCTCTAATGCAGCTCTGCTGGGTAAAACAAGCTCAGATCTCACTAGGAAACCTTTGTGGGCATCTATCACTCCCCCTTCTTGATATAAAAAAGGTCCCCCCAGGCCCCTCAGATAGACTGCGCCTGTGTTAGTTCGCCCTCCTTGATAGATCTTCCTTACCTATCGCGGAGATATACTTTTCATCAAGCATAGACATATACTTTCCATCAAGCATACTCTGCCTTAGGTTGAAAGCTATCAAGAAGAAAGTTGCCCATCTTTGACTGCCAGGCTCTGGCAGGAGGGGGGTACAGAGCTTGCAAACATCCACACCATGCTAATTATAAAGACACTTTTACAAACTTGATTATGGGAGGCTTATCCCTTTGTGGGAAGCCTACCCCTTTCTAAACAGAAACAGGAGTGGAAACTTCTAGGAATAAGACAGAAAAACTCCCCTAATTATGACACCTTCCATTAAGTTTTCCAGGGGCTACTGAGATCATAAAATTGTATTTTAAGCTATTATAAAAAGTATTCAGCCAGGCAGTGGTGGTGCACACCTTTAATCCCAGCACTCGGGAGGCAGAGCCAGGCAGATCTTTGTAAGTTCGAGACCAACCTGGGCTACAGAGTGAGTTCCAGGAAAGGCGCAAAGCTACGCAGAGAAACCCTGTCTCGACAAACCAAAAATAAAAAAAAAAAATTTAAATTAAAAAAAAAGTTTTCAAATATATCTGAAGGTAAAAGAGTAATAAAAGCTTCACATGCTTCTAATGTGATTGATTGGTTTATCCTTTAAAAATTAATGTTATCTAATTTTTCCGGACTAGACACGCTCCAGGAAGATGCTTCACAACTGCAGGAACCCTAGTATTCCTGGGATGCACTCAAACTCAGAGGCACTTGCCCCCTGGCCCTTTGCTAATTGCTTCCCGACTGCTGGTTAGAAATGGAGATACACCACTAACAGTAAAAGTTAGCAATGCTTCAGGAGATTGTTTTCTATACTAGGGCAGTTACGAGTGATTCTCCCATTCTGATAGATGTTTCTTCCAGGGAAATTTAATTTTTTGCCCCTACAGAAAGAGAAAAAAAAAATCTGAAAGAAAGAAAGGTCTGAAAAGCTTTTAGTTTCTTGGAGAGATATTACTAAGTCTTTCCCAAAATTTCTGTTCTCTAATTTTTGACTTCATAGTCAAACTGAAACTAATTTTGATTGTATGGTGTTGTAATGGTGTTTACCGGTGGAGCAGAGGGGTTTGTTTCATCTGCACCCGACTCAGGACAAATTCCCCATGCTTTTCAGGGCTTGATTCTTAGCGTCTCCAGGCCAAAATCTGCCATAGGAATCTTTTTCTGCCCTTTTTTTTTTTTCTCATCTTTGATAGGTTTTTCTCTGATTCTTCCCCAGGATTTTGCACTCACAGTCCCATAGTTGCAAACCAAGGACATAGTTCCTCTGTCTTGATGCTTATCGTATCCTAAATTTTTCCTTAAACTATATTCTTAACCCAGTATTTCTATATTCTGTGTTACTCTAAAATTTTTAAAATTTTATAGATAGAAATTGAGAGAGAAAAAAGAAAGAAACCGAGATAGAGAGAGATGTGCTGCAGCTTTGCTTTTCAGCTTCAGCATTCCCCTGCCTTACTTCCACTCCCCAAAATAGAATACCCAACTTCCTGCAGGGACCTCTCCTCCTTTTGCCAAGTGCCTGGTCCCTGTGTGGGTGCCTCTGTGGGAGACACTTTTCCCCCAGGGTACTCTTGATGAAGGAGAAGTGAGAAATATTTAGACAGAAGGATAGTGGGGAGAGAGAGAGATAGAAACATAGGATAGCTCAGGAGGTCTGGATCCTTATCCACCAGCCCCTTCTGTTTCTTCTAAAGGGCTTTTTTTTTTTTATTTATTTAATTTTTTTTTATCTGGTTTTTTCAAGACAGGGTTTGTCCATGTTGTTTTGGCGCCTGTCCTGGATCTCACTCTGTAGACCAGGCTGGCCTTGAACTCACAGAGATCCGCCTGGCTCTGCCTCCTGAGTGCTGGGATTAAAGGTATGCACCACCACCGCCCATCTTTAAAGGGCTTTTTAAAGGAATGCCAAGGAGCAGGGCAAAATACCTCCCTTTGTTAGATCAAAGCATGCCACACATCCAAGTGCAGACCCTTCCAAACACCTGGTAACCCTGCAAGTGGTCAAGCAATTTTCTAATGCAGCTCTGCTGGGTAAAGCAAGCTCAGGTCTCACTAGGAAACCTTTGTGGACCTCCACAGCACACACTTGACACAGTAAGCACACAAAAGTCAGAATACAGCCTTGGGCTTTACTCTCCCATCTTGAGATTGGGTTTCTTGTTTCCCAGGATAAGTGCCAGATTTAGCTGTCTCTAAACGTCCTGACATTTTCCTGTTTCCAATTACCCTCTCATTGTAAAAGCACTTGGATTACACACACAAGTTACGTGGGTTCTGGGATCCAAACTCAAGTCCTCATGGCTAACAAGCACTTGACCCACTGAGCTATCCCTTGTCTCAGATAAATGTTTTCTTTTTTTTTTTTAAACAAACTTGATTCTTAGATTGGAGGTGGTTCCCAATCAACCATTGTCTCTTCCTACCCTAAGGAGACCTCAACAATGTCTAGAAACATTTTTTGTTGTTCCAATTTGGGGACTACTGTCAGCATCTGGTAGGTAGAGGTTAACATACTGCTAAACATGCTGTAACATACAGCCTAATAATCACACACACACACAAAATTACCATGCCCAGAATAGTTAGCATTGCCAGAGTAGAAAACCCATGATTTAGCTCCAGTCTGAAAAAAGGATTTATGTTTGTTTTATGTGTGTGGGGTGTTTTGTTTGTATGTTCGTCAGTGCACCACATGCATGTAGTACCCGTGGAGGCCAGAAGAGGGTGTCCGATCTTAGAACTGGAGGGACGGATGTTAGCTGCCTTGTGGGTACTGGGTATCAGTCCTGGATCCTCTGGAAGAGTAGCCAGTACTCTTAACTGCTGAGTCACCTCACTACCCTCCATTTCTTTTCTGTCTCTACCCCTACATGTACTTACCTCCAACTAGTCATATATTCCTGTAGTATTTCCTTACTTACTTAGAAAATCCTAACCATTTGTTTAAGGCTAAATTTAGTTGCCATTGTTTAATGAAGACTTGTTATGTGACAAATGAAAATTGAACTATTTTTCATAATACCTAAGAACTCTTATTTTACAACATACACACACACACACACACACAAATCACTTCAAGTATATATAGCACTTATAATTTTGCTAGCATAAATATACAAATTTCATGAAAGCTGTGTTGTTTGTGTATCCACAATAATTAGCAAAATGCTTGTGTTTTAAAGTCTTACACTAAATATTTGTGTAAATTAACAAAGTATTTTAAAAATAGTAACACAAGGGCTGGTGCAATGAATCAGCTAGCAGATGTGCTTGTTACTCAAGCCTGGTGACCTGAGTTTGATCGTTGGAACCCACATAAAGGTAGAAAGGTAGAGCCAACTCCATAAAGTTGTCCTCTGACCTCCATGCAAGTGCCATGGCACATGTGCACTCACACAAACACACAATAAAAAATATGATAGCACAATAAAAACTGTAGCAGGAATCCTAATTAGTCTTAATAGTAAAAACCTGGAGCCAGATATTGGAGTAAATATTGAAAGATCAGAGAGACAAAGGAGCAAGCCAGAGCTACCTCTTACCTTGCCAACTCCTCAGCCTGAAAGTGGTTCAGCTCCTGTCTCCTCCCGCCTTATATTGCTCTCTCCACCCAGCCTTATCAAATCCTGTCTCCACCTTCCTAGTGCTGGGATAAAAGGAATGTGTCTCCCAAGTACTAGGATCAAAGATGTGTGCCACCACTGCCTGGCTTCTATGGTTAACTAGTGGCTGGCTCCACACTCTGATCTCCAGGCAAGCTTTATTTGTTAGAGCACAAATAAAATATCACCACCACAAAAAACTTCTGCAAAGATAGCACGAAAGTACATAAAGATTATGAGCCAATAGCCATTAGACCCAGAATGGGTTTTCAACCATAATTGGCTACAGCCACTGGATGTTGTGAACTTAAAGTTGTAGATTTTATAATAATGTAGTATCTCATGTCTCTAAACCTAGCACTTAGAAGTTAGAGGCAGAAGGATGGTCTTTTTTCAATAAATAGCATGTTAGAGACCAGCTGACCCTTTCTCAAAAAGCCAGACAGAGGGAGAGACTAATGCATGAAGTTTTAATCTGTTCATCACATATTTTACACACACACTGAAAACAGCAACAGATTTAGCTTGATTTAGCAAATGTTTGTAATCCCAGTTTTCAAGAGGCTGACACAGTATTGTGAGACTTTTTTTCTTTTCTTTCTTTTTTTTTTTTTTTTTTCAAGACAGGGTTTCTCTATCCCTGGATGTTCTGGAACTTGCTCTGTAGACCAGGCTGCTCTTAAACTCACAGAGATCTCCTGCCTCTGTCTCCTGAGTGCTGGGATTAAAGGTGTGCATCACCATGCCCACCCAGCCATAATTGTGAGAATTTAAGAGTAGCCTAAGATAAATATAGCAAGATCAGGATCCCATGTGCTTCCCCCCTCCCAAATTTCCAATTTTATAATCCATGTTTTTGTCTTATTAAAACTTCTGCTGTTTTATTGGATCATGTTCTGTTCCCACCAGCAACTTTTTATCATTAAATATAAGAAAAAAAAGATTTATTTTAATGTAAAAATTTAAAGTCAGTGGAGTTTTCCACATATTTTCTGTGTTTGAAGATTTAAACTTAAGACACACAGAAATGGGATATTGATAGAGATTAGACCCGTGTACCTTACATTTACACAAATAGGCTCTTCAGAAACATTTAAGATTGTCTGTTATTTTTAGGTGCAAAATTTCCAATCAAGTGGACAGCTCCTGAGGCTGCACTGTATGGTCGGTTTACAATAAAGTCGGATGTGTGGTCATTTGGAATTCTACAGACAGAGCTGGTAACAAAGGGGAGAGTGCCATATCCAGGTAAGCTTGTGTTTCTCTAGCTCTTTAGTTGTCTCAACATAGGCTTTAATGAGGGGTGCACTCAGCAAGAATGTGAGGGAGAGAGACTATTTCTCCTTTTGGGGCTGCTTAGCAAGACACTGTCTCTAATAAGTAAATATCATGTAAGAACTGTAAAACACTTTGTAAAATTAACACATTATATGGCTGTAGAAGACAAAATTAGTAGATTCATAGGTTCATTATTAGAAGAATTCTCGAGGCAGTGTATAGATTAAATACCTGGGAGTGGGGATGGACAATGTATAAACTAAGTAGAACATAGTGAAAAGGTCTCATTTCTCTGTACCTGTAGCCCTAGGAGATGGGAGAGTGGAACAGTAACTAGAAATTACTAGAAATTACTAGAAAAGAAATAGCCAGAAGTTCCTTAAAAATAAATAGTTTTGGTTAACTCAGTGAACTTGAAGCAGGATAAAGGAAATTTAGTGTACTTCAATCAGGTATAGCATTACCAAATTATAAGTCAAAGCCAAATAGATAGCCCTGGGGGGTTGGTAAATACTTACCTTTTCCTCTCTGCATATGGAAGCTGGAAATAAGTGAAAGATCTTTATTATGTTTTTATTTATTTATGTATATGTATGTGTGTGGACACACATGGAAAGATCAGAGGACAACCTGTAGGAGTTGGCGCTCTCTACTATGTAGATTCTGGTGCTCCAACTCAAGTCACCAGACTTGGCCACCCCTGCCCAAAATTGTCTTTAAAGTGCTTAGGAGAAAATTGTTGACTTACCACATTTATGGTACATCTAAAAATTAATTCAATGGGACTAGAGAGATGGTTCAGTGATTAAGAGCACTCAGTGCTCTTCAAGAGGACCTGGATTCCATTCCCATCACCCACATGGTGACTCACAGCAGCCCATAACTCTAGTTACAGGGGACCCAGTGTCCTTTTCTGGATTCTGTGCGTGTGGTACTCAGGCATAGGTTACAGACAAAACCACCCACACACTTAGAATAAAAATAAATGTTTAGAAAGTAAAATAAAATAAATTCCATGATAGTAACACAGAGGTCACAGGGTATAAAACAGTAGTAGGTAGATAGTTCTGAGTTTCTGTTAATATGTAGAGATTATAGAAGTATTCATTTAAAGTAAAGCGTAAGCCCCAGAGAAGCCAGTTGCAATTCCAGTAGAGTGTGGTTCAGTGGTAGACGACTATGTGGAATGTAGAGTGCTCACTTAGCGTGCACTAGGCCATGAGTCTGATCCCTAGCACAAAAACAGTCCACTGAAATGTAATGATGAACAGTGCTTGCTTAATCAAAACATAAAGAGGACCAAGGAATAGATGGGACAAACAGCAAGTAAATGGGATGATAAACCTGACAATGGCAAATACCTTTAATTCCAGCACTCAGGAGGCAGAGTCAGATGGATCGCTTAAGTATGAGGCCAACCTGGTCTATACAGTGAGTTCTAGGATTGTCAGGGCCACACAGAGAAACCAGGTCTCAAAAAAAAAAAATAAATAAAAGGAAGAAAGATGATAGTTAAACCTATGCCCATAATTACATTGTATGTAAGTGCACTAAATATTCCAGTTAAAAGACAAAAAAAAAACAGATCTTAAATATATGCATCAGTGCCAAACCTCTAGTACACCCCTATCACTCCTCATATTCCTTTTGAAGAAGTGTCTCTCCCTGGAACTAGGGCTCATTTTTTTTTTTCTTGGCCAGGCTAGAAACTAACAAACCCCAAAAATCCTTCTGTATCTGCCTCACCACCCATCCCTGCTCTTGCAGCTGCCATCACAGGTATGCATTGGCCACCTAGTTTATTACATGAGTGCTGGAATCCCAACTAGGAATGGTCCTCATGACTTTGTAGTGCTCTTAACCACTGAGCTATCTTTCCAGCCCCTGTAGTACTATTTTTAAGAGATACACTTTAAATATATAAGCTGTACAAAATGATTAAAATTCAGAGGTTGGAAAGAGACATACTATGCAAAATATTAGCCAAAAGAAAACCTGTGCAGCTGTGGACTTCAGGACAAGAAATATTACTAGAGACAAAATATCATTGAATGATAAAAGGGTCAGTTGAACAGGGAAACATAAAAATCCAAACAGGTATAACTAATTACATATCTGTAAATATATATTACATTAATAAACATTTAAATAAGCAGAATATAAACAATTTATAGATTTTATTTTGGCAGGAAAGTGCTAGGGATTGGACCTAGGACCATGTATGCACTAAGCCAGCACTCTACCACTGAGCTACCACTCCAGTCTCCAGATTCCAGGCTTCAAAAAAGGAAAAGATAATATATTGTCCATCTTTGATTACTGAAGAGTATTAACATGTAGCACCAACAGTTTCTATTTGCTACTATTATTTTAGCAAAATAACCTCAACAAATGTAAGCAATAAGAAATACTTCATTGACAGAAAGCAAAGCCATTACAATTGGTTTTAAGTATTAAGTGTTAGAGGTCTATCTTTTTATTAAAAAGCAGGTATGAAAGAATTGACTTCCTGCCATGCTCCAGAGTTATGTCTTACTCAGCATCTTAGAAACCATTGTAGGAAATTGTTATCTTTCTGAAGACTGAGTGGAGGCCATTTCTGCCATGCTTTACTTTTAAATATGTTGGCATAAAAACTTTCATTAGTTCTGATTATCAGAAAATTCTGAAGGATCAAATCTTGAATGAAAGAGTTGTTAGGAATTAGGACTAAAGTATAGTTCAAAGGTAGAGCATGTGTTTAGTATACATAAGACCCTGGGTTCAGAGACTGGAGAGACAGCTTAGTGGTTAAGAGTGCATTGCTCTGGTAGAGAACTGGAGCTCGGATCCCAGCTCCCACATCTTGCAAGACACAGCTGCTTGTAACTTCAGCTCCAGGAGTTCCAGTGTCTCCTTCTGTACTCTGCAAGATCTTGTTCTCTCCCTCACTTCTTCTCCCTCTCCCTTCCTTCTTCCTGTCCCCCCCTCTCCCTTCCCTCTCCCTGCCCCCTCCCCCCACAAACACACACACACACACACACAAAATTAAAAATAGAGCAAATCTTTAAAAACAAAAAAATGGCCCTGGGTTCTATCTCCAGCACACACTTCCCCCCAAAGGAGAAGTAATTGGTACTTAAAGTTGGTTTTGTGGGTTCAGACTTATTTAGATTCATTAATATTAGTCTATTAAGAAGTACAAAAGCTCATAGGCATATATGTTCAATAACAAAGTTCTCCAGTTACACTAAGCCCTCATCGAATGTTAAATATTGGGTCCTTTCTGCATGTGTGCAACAACTTCTGGCTTTATTTCCGTAGCAGGAAAATATATTGGATTTCACTAAGAGGTGCTATTTTCTCAGATGAAAACATTTTCCTTCTGTTTTTAAGATTTTAAGTATTTTGAGGAATCCCTTATTCCTTAGAAAGTCATAACTAAAAATGGAAATAGTTCTATCATGTTTCACTGTTTGAAAGCTATCATAGTTGCTGGGCAATGGTGGCGCACGCCTTTAATCCCAGCACTTGGAAAGTAGAGGCAGGCGGATCTCTGTGAGTTCGAGGCCAGCCTGGTCTACAGAGCAAGTTACAGGACAGGCTCCAAAGCTACACAGAGAAACCCTGCCTTGGGGGAAAAAAAAAGTAGTCATGGTCAGTGAACAACCTTACTGCTACTGGTCAGTGTAAGATGGCAGGAAATAGGGATGGCCTGTCTTGGCTGGCAGGGAAGGTGATAATGGGATGTGGGAAAGAGTCAAGGGTTTGCTGGCGTGACACGTGTATTGGTTGCTTTACATGTTGCTGGAACAAAATACCTGACTAAAGGAAAGAAGAAAGGGCTTATTTTAGCTCACAGTTGAAGGTACTATCCCATCATAGTAGTGAATCGTAACTGTAGAAGCGTAAGATACTGATCTCATTGTATCTAGTCAAGAAGCAGAGAGAGTTGAAAGCTAGTGTTCAGCTCTGTAGCCAGAAGGTTCCTCAGCTACTTATAAAATCATCATTCAGAGGCTTGATATTAATTACCAATTGCATGGCCTATGGTTCAAGCTTCTTGCTAGCTAGCTCTTATAACTTAACTCATTTCTATTAATCTATAAGTTGCCATGTGGCCACGGCATTACTGGTCTGCTGGCATCTTGCTGCTCCTTCTGCACGGCAACTGGCATCTCTCTCTCCTCTCCTTTCTTCTCTCCGTATCTCTGCTTGGATTTCCCACCTGCTGCTAAGCTGTCTTGCCGTAGGCCAATGCAGCTTTATTTATCAACCAGTCAGAACAACACATATTCACAGCATACAGAAAGACATCCGACAGCACAGCTCTTTCTCCTTTATATTCAGTCCAAGACCCCCCAACTCATGGAATGATGTTGTCCACAGTTAAATGGGTCTTCCCACCTTAAATAACCTAGCCTAGATAATCCTTCATAGGTATGCCTAGAGGCTGTCTTAATCTAGATAATCCTTAACAGCTATGCCCAGACATTTTCTCCTAGTATATCACAGTGAGTCAATGTCTAGAAGAGAAATTTAGGAAGAGTCCACTTGCTACTTGGGACAGTGCACAGTAACTCATTAATCATGGGAGGAAACTTACAAAAGAATAAAAGAAATGAACTGTGTAATAAGACAAATCCAAATAGGTGATAATAGATAAGGGAACTCAGGCTAGTGATTAAAAATAATTATGTAGTTAGTATACACAAAAATAAAACTAGAATTCTCTCCTAATTCAGTTGTGATTCCTCATTAGCTCAAGTTGGGGTTATTAAATGGTAATAGAAAAAACCAATCCACTCTAAATTCTCAGTCAAGTTTAGTTGGCATTTGAAGATACTATGTTACAAGTAAAAGTTTAAGTGGAATGAAAAATTGATCATGTTAAAATATAGATTATCAGCCCAGTGTGGTGGTGCACGCCTTTAATCCCAGTACTGGAGGCAGAAGCAGGTGAATGTCAGTGAGTCTGAAGCCAGCCTGATCTACAGAGTGAGTTCCAGGACAGGCTCCAAAGCTACACAGAGAAGCCCTGTCTTGAAAAATCACGTGTGTGTGTGTGTGTGTGTGTGTGTGTGTGTGTGTGTGTGTACATACACATATATCTATAATCATTTCTCAGCTTTTCTTTAAATAAATTGATGTTTAAATCTTACTCTAGTCTCTGTTGAAAATGTCTTTTCACTAGGTAAATTTGGTATGTCTTAGTTAATGGCTAGGGTATTTACTCTGTTTTGCTCTTCATGGCTTGGACCATTATTTTTAATGTTTGAATCTTAACCTTAGGTATGGTAAACCGTGAAGTTCTGGAACAAGTGGAGCGAGGATACAGGATGCCTTGCCCTCAGGGCTGTCCAGAATCCCTCCATGACTTGATGAATCTTTGTTGGAAGAAGGACCCTGATGAGAGACCAACATTTGAATATATTCAGTCCTTCTTGGAAGACTACTTCACTGCTACAGAGCCACAGTACCAACCAGGAGAAAATTTATAATCCAAGTAGCTGTGTGCACAGATCTGCCAAAACACTTGTGTGAGTTCCTCATGCACAGGAATGAGAAGATACTCTTCACTCTGCATGTTTCTTGTGGTAAACTGGAATTCCAGATATGGTTGCACAAAACCACTTTTTTCCCCCAAGTGTTAAACTCTAAAGTACCAATGATACATCTTACAACTTACTTCAGGGTCCAAAGAAAGCTAAGATATTGTGACTATGGGTGATAGCATGGTAAGAAAGAGCAACAAGACTACTGTTTACTAGTCACTTCCTTTTCCTCCCCAAACTCAGAATTGCTAAAAGAAAACTATTTATTGATATGGATGAAACTTGGGCTGTTATACCACTGTAAAATCTAAAATCAAAGAACTTCATGGGACCAAATAATTCCATTCCAGTTTTTAAAAATCTTGCATTTTTTTCCTCAAAAGTTAGGCTTTTGTTTTGCTTTGTTTTGTTTTTCTGTTTAACAGTTGGCATGTAGTCTTAACACAGATCTCCTTTTGTGTGGGATGGGCCAAGTCTTCCAAAAGCAAAAAAAAAATGGATTATAAACAGCATCAAAAACTTGATTAAATGTTAGATCACAGCTGTGGAATTTGGAAGCATAATACACTGTGTTCACATTTAGTTTATAGAACTGGAAAGTAGAAAAACAGTTTTTTTACTTAAGTCATTTCTTGAATTGTTCATCTTAGAATAATAAGATAACCAGAAAGTGAGTTAATCTTTTGCAAGGTTGTATTGATTTTTTTAAAGGCAATGTACAATTGAAATTATACTATCCAGTCCAAGGGAAAATCTTTTAATATTTGCATAGCATGAAAAAATAAAAACCCAGCATTTAAACAATCCATTTTTAAAAAATAGATGGTGTACTGTGAGGTGTTGCTAGTGTGTTTTTATGGTGATGGGCTCCACAATAGAAAACATCACTAGATCAGGGACTTGAATGCACTTTGCTTGTATTGAGTATAGAATAGGAGAGAGGAAAATGTATTTAAATAAATATGAAAGAAGAAAATGGGAAAGTTTTACAGGTATTGGGATAGGATGGAATGTTTAATGTTGGTGTTGTGAAGTGACAACATGGCTTTTCTGGCACTCAGACCTCCTCATTAGCTATTTCTTAGACTTTAAAAGTTATAAAGTATGACTGTAAAACTCATTTTCTTAACATATACACTAAGTAAGTTTTACATCCTCAAAATAGTGAAGATAAAGCTTAACACTAATTTCAGTGGCCCATTTTTATACAGAACCTTTTTAGAACTCCAATTTTCAAATCTCTGAAACTTCACTTACATTTCAGATATACTTGATGATTATCGTATTTTCCTTTCATAATATAATTAATTTGAGGGAGAATACTTACTCTGAGTAACAGTAATTTAAAGAGGGAAGTTTTTGCCCACTCAAAGTGCAGAAGTAAAACATTCAAAATGAGAGCTTTTCTAACTCAGAAATTATGAAATATTAATTTGAATTGAGTAGTGTTAATGGTTTAAGGGTCTAGCAAGGGAAAAACTGTCTGCTAAATAAAATAAAAGTCTAATATTTATGTTTTTAAATGCTGTATTTTATAGTTACACTTTAAAACGTTATATCGAGTTGTTTTATTTTCAGCATATGATTTTAAACTACCATCATTTTAATCACGAAATTTAAAGATCTGTGCCATGGTAAATTATGTTCAAATTTAAACCTTTTTAAATGTGACAAGTGAACTTCATGCAAGTTGGCAAAAGTTCTGGTACTAAAAGTTGTGTTTGTTTTCTTTTTACTTAACCTATTCAGTACTGAATCCTCTGCCAAGAGGATCTCCTGATAAGAATGTCGTCCTTATTTGCCCTGATGTCTATCTACAGTTTGTGACATGAGTGTTTTAAAGGGCTTCATGTGAACTATGATATTGTAGTTTTTCTAAGGATTCTTTAAAGAGTAATAAAATTACGTGTAATTACGTACTAATTCTGATCAGAAAAATAAGGCAGGAAAAGTTGATGGCATTCTTTAGATTTTAAATAAACTGGATGGAGCAGTTCTTATACTAACACTTGTATAGTAAGGATACAACACTAACTTAATGTGTATTCAGTTTAAATTGTTATGTATTTTTGAATTGTCAAGAAAAACAGTTTTGTACATTTGAAGATTTTTTTTTCCAACAGCTTTCATCTTTATTGTCTTAACTTGGAACTTTAACCCTTACCAAAAAAGAAAAGTTGGCAAAAGCAGCCTTCTAGCACACTTTTTTAAAATAAATAATGGTAACCTAAAACTTAATATTTTTATAAAATGTTGAAATATTGTTTTGTGGATAATTAAAATAAAAATCTTTGTTGAATGCATCTATTTATCTTTTTAGTTGCTCTTTATATTTCCTCATTAATTATGTAAATATTGGTTATTCTGAATTTATTCTTCCATTGGAAAAAAATGTTCAATTAGAAATTGTAAATCCCGAACAGAGTTAAAATCAATTCTTTCTTTCTTAAGTTTAGAACACTACTGAACTTATTTCACATGATTAATTTCCTGTGTACAGTAAATGACATTTTCTAAAATTGTATCAGCAAATACAGCCACTGTATCACATAGAGAAACCTGGGTGATTTAAGTGAAGCTATTTACAAACAATAGGAAAGATATAAAGTAGAAAAGTCACTTTACTTTCCTAAAGTTGCACAAACATCTCTATGTGTTCTACAAATCTCTTTTCACAGACTTAATTAAAATAAAAATTTAAATGCCTAGTCAAAAGCTTTTGTGATTTTCAGTTCTACAATTGTGTTAATTTTTACTACTACTTCATGTGAAATTGTTGCCCCTTTTCGTGATTTCCAAAAAAAAAAAAAAAATTACAATCAACACAATACTTTCTTCAATTCATTGTTTATATAGTATATTAACAAACTCCTAGAATGTTTTTCCAGCTGGGCATGGTGTACATTCTTCTAATCCCAACACTTGGAAGGCAGAGGCAAGCAAATCTCTGATTTCTAATTTCTAGGCCAGCCTGATCAACATAGACAGGTCCAATCCTGGTGTGGGATGTCTTTTCTGTACTCTGTGAATATGTATTGCTCCCATTGGTTAATAAATAAAGCTGCTTTGGCCTATGGCAAGGCAGAATAGAGCCAAGTGGGAAATCCAAGCAGAGATACTGGAGAAGAAGGTCAGAGTTTGGGAGAAGCCAGCCAGCTGCCCAAGGAGTAAGATGCCAGCAGACCAGTAATGCCACGGCTATGTGGCAATACGTAGATTAATAGAAGTGGGTTAATTTAAATGTAAGAGCTAGCTAGTAATGAGCCTGAGGCATTGCCCAAGCATTTATAAATAATATTAGGCCTCTGAATGGTTATTCGGGAACTAGTGGGAGGGAGAGAAATTTCGAATTACAAATGGTACCCAATGTAGGGTATGTACATCCACATAAAACCTGAGAAAGCTTTAAAAAGATTCTAATGCACAGAAATGGAGCCACAATGGGCTTCCTACTCTTTCATGCCAGCCACAGTGTAGGTAGAAGTTTTTCTACCACAGGCCTGGTCCCAGATACCCAGCAGCTACTTCTTAGATAATTGACTCCGAGGCTTAATATTACTTATAAATGCTCAGCCAGTAGCTCAGGCTTATTACTAGCTAGCTCTTACACTTAAATTAACCCATAATTCTTACCTATATTTAGCCATGTGGCTTGTTACCTTTTCTTAGTGCAGCATTCTCATCTTGCTTCCTCTGTGTCTGGCTGGCAACTCCTTAATCTTGCCCTTTCTCTTTCTAGAATTTTACTAGTCTGGTCACCCCTCATATACTTCCTCCTTGGCTACTGGCCAATCATTGTTTTATTAAACCAATTCAAATGACAAATCTTTACAAGAGCATTTTTCCACAGCACCATGGTGCCCTTGAAATAGAACTGGCTGCCAACTGCCATGAGCCAAGCCACACAACAGGCTTCCATAGTCTCACAGGAGCCACTGCCTGCTGGCTTAAGCTATCAGTACAAACTCCAGCAGCGTCCTGCAGGGCAGGTTAAGGTTTTTGCTCATATAGACAAAGGGTTAAAGATAAACAATACAAACAGATTCAGACAAAAAGGCCTCTAAATGGGTCACAATATGTTTGAAAAATGTACATAGGCTTGGAAGAGAAAAGGTATAGACAGTCATAAAAAAGAAATATATAATTTTAAAATAAAACCCTTAAAAGGGGAATAAAGGAATGTTAAAAAAGTGACATAAAAATGAAAAATACACAGAGATTCTGGATACTGTTGAGGAAGGAACAACAGCTGCTAAGAGATGTTTAATTATAAATGTTGCCGGATTAACCCAACTTAAATATTTAAAAACTGTCTTGACTTCAGAATTTAAGTCAAAAGATGTGTTACTTTGGGAAAGAGGTTTTGCTTTTGTTTCCATTGGAAACAAGAGGCTATGGATTTGTTCCAGGTTTAGATGGACCAGATTTGATCAAGGGAGACCTGAACCTTGACAGGTGATACCTATCAACAAAGGTTATAACTGGTCTTCCCAGGACATGGCCATCATCTCATATTTTCTCAGGGACCCTAAAGATAGCTCATCCACAGATAGCAGGAGCAGTTTGGAGAAAATGATGTCCACATTCTCAAGAGGTGGGGGATACGGATGGCCTTTGGTTATTTGGTGGGTTATGAATGTTTGTTATATTTACTGGAATATAGGATAAAAGGGCAACTATTAATCTCAGATATTTTGCATTGGCATGGATTTTGGTATAGTGATATAAATTTAAAGTTAATTTTGTTACACTATATGTTTGTATGTTTCTTTAAAGGATTTTTGTATATTGATACAAATTTAAGATTATTTTTGGCACAACATATTGTATATATGCTTCTACTCTTGTTTAAAGTATTGTATCTATGCAGTTCATTTAAAAATGTAAAATTCTGGTTTTTGAAAGCTATTATTATAAACTATTTAGGATAATCAAAAAACATAGGTTAATAGTCATTTATAACAGTCAAATTTGTAGATATATTAGACATGTTTCTAGATCATACAGAGATATATTTTAGATAAATGGTCTTCAAATACTTCAAAGACCTGTAGAATATGGCATTTGAAATGTTTTGTTAACTTAGGGCTTTTCATGACAATGAGACACATCTGCTCCTGGCAGTACCAATTTACTTCATAAAAGGATGATGGGTTTTGAAGAACCTCCATAGGAGTTTGCTTTCATTGTGGCAAGATTAGCCATTTAGGCAAGAAACAGCTTTTGCCTTGACTACTTGACTACGCTCTCTAAACTGGACATGCAGGACCCACAGGAAAGTGAATGCTGAACTTTGCCAAAACAAGATGGGACGATCTTTTGGGGTTCCTGCTTCACAGAAGAAGTAAATTCCACAGTGTTCTACAAGGATTGTTATTCATAACATTCAAGGAGTTAAAAAAAAGAGGGCTACCTCTTCCTTTTCAATCTTATTTCTTACCTTGTGTGTATTAGTATTCAGTATAAATGAGGAAAGCAAATACCGTGTCCTTGTGCCCAATTTTAAAGGGAAAATGAATTTTAACCGTGAAGTCAGTTGATTGCTATTAACATTTTCTCTAGATACCCATTATTAGGTTGAAGTTCATTCTCATTGCTACTTTGCTAAGCATTTTAAATCATGAACTAATACTGAATTTTATCAGATAACTACTACTTTCTCTCAACATCAATGTAGTATGTTTTGTCTGCCTTTCTCAGCCTATGTGTGCTGCTGTAAGTAATTTATAAAGACCATACATAAATTTACTCCCTAACAGGTCTAGAAGTTAGTCCCAGATCAAGCACTAGATAGGACTCTAGTCTCTATTCCCAAGACCACTCCTTGAATACCATGGTTTCACAGAGGATAAGGGAGGAGATGACTGCTCCAGTCCTTTTATAGAATCACTGATTCCATTAATGAGGGTAGAACCCTCATGATTTAATCACCTGAATACTATTACACTGGCAACTAAGTTTCAGTGTCGGAATTTGGGACACATGTTCAGATTCTAGCATCATCCACTGACTTTTAAGTCTGTCCATATCTACTCATGGGTTCCCTCCATGCAACATAGCTTCTGACAGTGTTGTGGCATTCAAATCCACTGAGAGAACCTGAAGGCACAGGCTCAATTCAAATTTAGATTAATTTATTCTTACTTCTAGCAGAAGGACAGTAACCCGAGAGCCAAACAGCATGCCCCGTGAAGGCAGGGTTAAGGTGGGGTTTTAGAGTAGACTTTAGAAAGTTTGTATTACGACCATCCATGGAATCAACACCTGGGCAAGAAGACTGTTTTACTTCCCCCAGTTGTTTCTTACTTTCCTGCTCTATAGTAATAAAAAGACCACTTCATCCCTCTCCCATGTGGTGATATTTTAATTATACTGAAATGTGATTTTAATTGTATGTTAATAAAGTTTGCCTGGAGATCAGAGGTCATTAGCGAGCCAGGAATAGAAGTCAGGTGGTGGTAGCCCACGCCCTTAAACCGATCACATGGCAGGCAGAGTCTCTGTGTGGTCAAGGACACAGCCAAGTGTGGTGACCTTTGAGTCTTTAATCCCAGTACCAACCATAGAGACCAGGAGGTCTGTATAGACAGGCAGTGACGAGGAAGTCATGTGGCTGGGCTTAGAGCCAATGAGAAAGCAGAACAGGAATAAAACTCGTGAGTGGTAAGATAAAGTGGTCTTGGCTCTTCGCTAGTGCTCTGATCTCTTAGCTTTTAACTCTGTATTTGGCTCTGTGTTTCTTACTTAATAAGACGGTTTAGAATTTCGTCTATACTCCCATAGCAATAAGCAAGTGTTCCAGAAGCAAAGGCAGCTGTTAATGCCTCACAGCCCCTTATCCTATTCTTACTTCACCTGCAGGCCACTAGGATCTCCCAACCATTCCAGAGCAAAAGATCAACAGCCCTGAAGGGACGCCTGGCTCCATGTTAAGTTTCTTTAGTCATCTCAGGACCTGTGTAAATCATCACTCAGGTCTGAGCACTCTAATGATTGAGATAGAGTAGTTCATCTCTGGGCAGGCAAAAACACAGTGCCACCAGGTTAGGGCTGGCTACCACATGCTCACAACCACTCTTGATTGATGCCTAAGGATTAATATAGACCATATCATTTCCCTTGCTCTTTGTTCCTATTTTTGTCTTCCATGTGATTTTTTTAGGATTTTATGTAACTGTATTCCACTTCTGTCGTAGCTTTCCAGTTACGCTTGTCTTTACATTTCCAATGGCTGCCCTAGAATTACGTTGTGCATTAGTTCTAATGCCCTGCTAATTGATCTCATCCTTCTAGATCTTCCCTTTATTAGCTTCAATGTGGAAGAGGTAATCCCTGCTTACCTCGTAAGAGTTTGCTGGGAGTTTTATAAATGATCCACAGCCATCCTTTTACACTGTGCTACCCACATTATTTATCCTCAGACAACCTTTAGGTTCTTCCCTTGGGTCATCAATTAAAATCAGATTTTAGCAATTAACTCCCAAATCCTGAGGCAAATAGGACTGATTAACACTTAAGAGGTTGGTCCTCCAAGAGAAAGACAAAGATCCAGCCACCAAGCCCTAAGTCCATAGAACTCTTTTCCTGCCCAGCACACACCATTTTAGGAGAAAGAAATGAAGCTAGAGGGTAATGTTTAGACCACAATATTTTATATTAACATCTGCACTTCAGACTTCTGGGTAATTTTCTGGAATAATGGCAGCCTGGTGCTTAAATTCCCACAGGTCCACCATCAACTGGAGGATATGGCTTCCTTAAAAAAAAAAAACAAAAAAAAAAAAACAGGTGCCTCCAGCTGTGCCCACAACCACCTGGGACCTCATTCCTTTTCCTTCCTGTTTCTGCCAAGGCTGTTCATTGCCGAAAGAATTCATCTAATATGGATCATGCCCATCTTTGAGCAGCATAAATGACATGAACACTCTTAAAAATATCCATGCCCTCCCTAGAGGAACACACTGGAAGGACAGAATACCTGTAGCATTAATTTCTAGCATTTCATTTACTATTCAAAGCATTTCCCCAGGGGTACGAACTGTACGGCACATCACATGTCAGATAATCTGTTTTATTTGGGGTGTGTGTGTGTGTGTGTGCCATAGCAGGCATGTGGAAGTCAGAAGACAGCCTCGGGTGTTGCTCCTCACCTTGCACTTTGTTTGACACAGGGTCTCTTGGTTACACATTGCTCAAGTGTGCTTGGCCCATGAACTTCATTCCCAAATCTGCCTCCAGTCTCCCTATAGAGGCATAGACCCATGCTACTGCCACTAACTTTACATGGACTTTTGGGATTGCAACTCACAACTTCACACTTGTTTGGCAAGAGCTTTAACCACTGAACTATCTTCACAGCATCAGTGAGCCTCTGATGGGATATGAAAATACATATACGTGCAAACTTTGAGTCGAGGAGTGTGGAACGTGGGTGGCAGTAGAGAGAGAGGGTCTATATCTCCACCATTTTCTCAGCACTTTGTTCTCAGATGGATCTTTCCTGGAACACACTTGTAAACCAGGCTGGCCTTGAACTCACAAGAGATCTGCCTGCCTCTACCTCCTGAGTGCTGGGATTAAAGGCTTGCGCCACCACCGCCCCGGCCTCACATGGATTTTATAGTCCCAAAATAAGCCTCTGCTTTTCATGCTAAGGCATTGCCACTTAATGGGCTGTATGGCCTTGGGTAAGTCACTTAACATCTCTGAATTCACATTCTTGTCGTCCCCCCTCACCCCCACAATAAAATGTAAATGGCTTTCCTCCCTACCTATCTTGCACAGTTGGGCAGATAAGAGATAATTTAAAGCAGTTTGCATCATAGGGGTGTGCCAATTTATCAGATGATAAAGACTGGGGTAGTCTTTAAACTTTTTGTTTATTTGTCGTGTGTGGGGAGGTGCGGGGGACAGAGGACAACCTGCAGGAGTCGGTTCTTGCCTTCAACTATGTAGATTTAGAGATTGAACTCAGGTCACGCTTGGTTGCAGGCATACTTGCTGAGCCATCTGGCCTCGAGGGCAGGTTTGACTTGGCAACAAGAGGATGTTTTCGAAGTTTGCGCCCGAGAGAACCAGAGTTACATAAACTTTTTAAGTGAACGAGTTTGTGCTGGGCGGCATCCACAACTCTGAGCGGCCACACCACGCTTGACGGGCCTGGCTTCCCACTGCGGTCTTCCCTGGAAGAACCTAGCTGGCTCCTAGCTCTCCGCCTCGCCCAAGCTCTGGCCTGAAGCTGGGCTGGCTAGAAATCCCGGACAGGTGTGCAGCCACGGCCCCAGAGGACTGACCAATCGTCGCCCGCCAACCGCGGCCTCCCGCAGGGTTGCAGGAACCAGCCAGCCTGGCCGGGGGCTCCGGCAGATCCACTCCTTAAACCGGCCTCTCCGCCACCCAGGGCTCCAGCGGCTGGCTCCCCGGGGGCGGCCTGCGAAATGGCTCGCGGCAGGATCTCCCAGCTCTCGGTGCATGACGTGCGCTTTCCTACGTCGCTAAGTGGCCACGGCTCCGACGCCATGGTAAGCGCGCAGACCACAGGGGTCGCGTGTGCGAGGTGAAGAAGGGCTTCTGGGACGTGGAGACAGGCGGGCGTGGGCCAGGGCAGAGGCCTTCTAAGGGGCAGGAGTAGCCAGCACTTGCCACTCTCTGGGGAAGGTGGGGGGCGAGGTTCGTTTCTCTTTGCTTCTCTTTTTGTCTTTTCTTTGCCTTGGTTTTACAACTCCGATTTTCCTGGAAAGGGTAGAATGCAGAGGACCGAGAGCAAAAGTTGAGCCCCGACTAGCGAAGCAGAACTCAGCACTGGCTATATCCATACACGGTACATTATGGGGCCTGCAGTAGTGGAAACCAGGAACCCCGAGCTGGGAATGGAGGGTGGTGATCTGTCACAACTCACTGAGTGACTTTGAGAAGACCCCGGGCCTCTCTGCCACCCTTTGCTCATCAGTGGAATGAAAGTGTCACAGTCGCGCTGTGAAACCAAGAGTCGAGTGACTGTGGGGTCGCTTGAGAGGGCACTCCTGTGAAATCTCCGTACTTACAAAAGTGATTAGAAAAGATTAACATAAAGAGTTCTACCTGTGACGGTCTTCAGAGAGGAAATAAAGGAAGGGCATAAATTTGGGCTCCCACGTCAGTCCTGAAGGACATCTCTTGCCAGCTGACACTGTTAGAAAGAACTCCTTCTGCTTGCCTTATCCAACTGGCTGATGCCTTAACCTAAATCCATGCGTGGAGTCCAACACTGCTCTCCACAGCTCTGAGTGCCTTCTAATCCACCAGTGAGATACCACTCCAGAATACCAAGAGTTGCATCCATGCAGAGTGAATGTATGGAAGGAAGCATGCCTGAGGTAGAGAAGCATCAGTGTTAGGGATGTGGTTACCTGTCCCCAAGGAAGAGAAAATATGGTCAGGGAGTCATCCCCAGGAACTTTAATTTACAGTGTAACGTCTTATTTCCTAAAAACCTGAAATGTTTGATTAAAAACAGGCTTCTTAAAACTATAATGAATATATTAACTGTTCTGAGGCATATAAAAAAAATTCCCCGTGTCCTTATATATGGTATTGTGGTAAATGCTATAAAACTCTAGTCACAGTCCTTGGTGGACTTACAAAATAAATATTGATAATTTTAGCAACTTGTAAAATCCAGACATCTCATTGAATGTGACTTTGTTTCTGTGAGGTTTAGCAGCTGAGGATAAATTATATAATCTCTTCAAGCCTAGATCTTCTCATCTGTAAAATAGGTCCAACAGTATTTACTTTGTGCATGTAGATACCTGAAAAGAGCTTTATACAGAGAAAGCTCCCAACAGGAGTTTACTTTAATTATCACGTATTGATGAGGAAACGGAAGCGAAAAGGACTGACATAAACCTGACTTTGAATGTATGAAATATTAAGAAATATGGTTTGTATAAGAACAGTTAAGAAATGGAATTTACTTCTGGGCTTCAGTTGGCTATGAACTCTGATATCAGATTTTCTGATATCTGTATTTGAAGCTCATAAATACTTAACATTTCTCTCTGGGAGATAGGGTGAATATAGTATGTTGATCCTCGAGGGCTTCCTTAGTAGAATGTGCTACTTTGCAATTCTTGATGGTGATGGCTTTGTTGGTCTTGGAATACTAGACTTAGCATTCTGACGACTTTCCAGCACACAGCAGCAATGAACCTTTCATGAAAAAGACTTAACTGCTCCCAATGTCTGTGAAGGCAAAGATTCCCGGTATGATTTGCTTTGTTAGAAACATGGAACACTCAAGTCTACATGTACTTAACTTGTTGCTGGCTTGTGCAAGCCCAGGACTCACCAAGTACTCAGTGAGCTCCACAGCTGTGAGCTCACAGTAGAGCGGCTACTTGACCACCTCTTAGCAATACTTTACTTTTCTTTGCTCACTGTGAGCTCCCTACTTCCTTCTCCTCTAGGCCCTAGTTCTCAACTCTCAGCAGTTAGAGATGTACCACTGCATCACTCGGTAGATGGAAGACAAAAATACCCGTGGTCCCTTCTCTGTCTCCAAGCTGACCCTCTAATTCTGCTCTTTGTTCTCTGCCGAGTCCTGCTCCAAAACTAATATAGTCCCCTGTCCGAATTCCTCCCCCACTAAACTCCCAAGGTTCTTTTTCTATGCCCTCACCTCCCTAAGCCTTCCCACCTTCAAGTTTCTCACTAGCTCATTTTTAGAAATATGATTTTTTTAATTTAGACTTATTTATGTATATGAGTGTTTTGCCTGTCCATATGTATATGAACCTCGAGCGTGCCTGGTGTCCATGGAGGTCACAGGAGGACATTGGATTCCCTAGAAATGGAGTTACATATGGATATGAGCCCAATGTGGGTGCTGAGAATTGAGCTCAGGTCCTCTGGAAGAACAGCCAGTGCTCTTAACCTCTGAGACCTCTCTCCAGCCTCTTCAACTCTCTTCTTTTCCAATGGTTATCCACTTTTTGGAAGAGTCTGAACTTGACCAAATTCATATTTGGCTCCCTTTGGTTTCTGCCCCTGGTCACTCTTAGGTGTTTTGCCTGTTCCCTTGTTTTATATCTACTTATTTCCTCTCTAATTTGAAATCCATTGTTTCCCTGCTGTTGGGATTGCCTTTGTTATCTCTGCTTCCAGTCCCGGTACCCCTGGCTACTTCTCAGGCTATCTGCTGTTTCATCTCCTGAACCTGTTTCCCTACCCATTCCTGTCTCTGACTCTTCCTTCTTCCTGTGCTGACGACCCCTTCTTTCCTCCTCAAGGCTTTCCTCATCTTACTCCATACTCCTATGACACCACTCCATGTTTTCAACTTCTAAACCTATCTTTATGCCAAAGACCTCCTGATTCCGTTTCTGGATCTGCCTTCTCACCTCAGGTCTAGTTGCTGTGTAGACATTTTCTGTCCAACTTCATTTTCTGTTTGCCTTCATGCTTAACACCATCTGAATTATAAACCATCATCTTCTATCTCCCAATCCCAACTCCCTGTATATACACTTCCTTCTGATCCCCTATGATCTTGCTGTTAGTCACAAAGACTCAGAAGCTTCACGTTATATATATTTGGCTCATCTTGTCCTTTTGATTCTCTCCTAAGGCTTTAATGGAGGATTTCTTTTTCTTTCTTTTTTTTTTTTAATTTAAAAAGTTTTTTTTTTCTTTTTTCGAGACAGGGTTTCTCCGTGTAGTTTTGGTGCATGTCCTGGATCTCACTCTGTAGACCAGGCTGGCCTCAAACTCACAGAGATCCACCTGGCTCTGCCTCCTCAGTGCTGGGATTAAAGGCGTGCACCACCACAGCCTGGCAGATTTCTTTTTCTTACTACTTGAAAAATCAATGCAATCCTGTAACCCAAGAAGACTTTAATTCTTGTAATTTCCCTTTTAGCATCATGTCTTTAATTTTCGCTTGAGGAATCCAATGGTTGTTCTAAACCAGGATGGGTACTGTCTTGGTTACTGTTCCATTGCTATGAAGAGACACCATGATCAAGGTAGCTTATAAAGAAAGCATTTAATTGGAGGCTTGCTTACAGTTTCAGATTAGTCCATGACCATTATGGCAAGAAGCATGGAGTCAGGCAGGCATGTCACTAGGATAGTAGCTGAGAGTTCACATCTAACCCAAAAGTTACAAGCAGAGAGAGAGAGAGAGAGAGAGAGAGAGAGAAGAGACGAGAGATGAGAGACGGCTTGCCGTGGGCTTTTGAAACCTTAAAGCTCACCTCCAGTGACCCAGTGACACACCTCCTCCAATAATAACACACTTAATCCTAAACAGTTTACCAACTGGTAACCAGTCAAATATATGAGCCTATGGGGCTCATTCTTATTCAAACTACCACAGGTACAAACTTGAATACATGCCAGCCTTTGCATTAACCACCCCCTTTATTGCCTCCACCACCACTGTTACAGTCTTACTCTGTTTTATGTTCCTGTAACAAGATCCCGGAGATCTTGTATAATTTATGAAGAAAATAGATTCACGTAATTTACAGGTCTGGAGGTCAAAGAACGTGGTGTCTGGCTCCACTCAACTTCTGGTGAGGACCTGGTGCAGAATTGTTATCGTGATAGAGATGAAGAAAGAGGAAGCAGACAGATATGCAAGGAGCATATGTATGAGAGAAGCCAAGAGATAGCTAGTTTTATGACTACTCAGTCTCATGAAACCAATCTAGGCTTGTTTTGTTTTGTTTTTGAGAGAGTCTCATGTAGTCCTTTGCCATATATCTGAGGATTACCTTAAACTCCTGATCCTCCTGCCTCTACCTTCCAAACACTGGGATTTCAGGCATTCACTACCATACCCAGCCCCTAATCCAGTCTTAACAGACCTAATGTAGTCTCTTCAGAGAGACATTAACCCATTCGTCAGTGTACAAATAACTAATTGTTCTCTAAAGTCCAAACCGTCCAGCATTGAGATTTCATGGGTGTAGCTTCCCTGACATTTCTAGGAGATGTAATCTTCTTACAGCAGACATCCTCTTCCTCTGGCTCTTACACTATTTCCATCCCCTTTTGAGATGTTCCCTGAGCTTTAAATGGAGGAGTTGTGTTGTGGATGGATCACTTGTGCTGGGCACCACACTATCGATGGTTTTCTGCATTTTTTTAAGTCAGTTATGGTTTTCTGTAACCGTTTCTATGTATTTCAAAGAGACATTTCTTGTGGAGTTCATAGACTGAATAGATTTGTTTATACATTTAGGAGAAACAGAAAAAGAGACCCGAGACTGTGAATTTGAGAGATAACAAGTAGGGTTGGGGTACATGAAAGGGGCCAGAGGAAGGAAAGGGAACAGAGACAATGATGTGATTATGTTTTAATTTCAAGAAATGACAAATAAAAATTTATAAAACGTTCAAACACATCTGAACACTTCTAAATACCTTCCATTCGGGATCCAGCTTCAGCATGAGTTCTAGTGTGGTTAAACTGTATTCAAACCCATAGCCGTTATCCCCCTCCAGTACTCTTCCTTCCCAGGTCCTCCTTCAGTGCTGGAAAGCTTCAGTCCTCCACAAACTGCCTTAGAGTCCAGCCTCTTACAACCTCTTCCCCCTCTGAGTACATCCATCTGCTAAGACCCTCTACCTGTCTTTCATAGTTTGCATCTTTCCCAGGGACTGACTATGTTCTGCCTGATATGATTAGAGTTTTGGTAACTATGTCTCCTTGACTGTAACTCCCTCAAGAACAGACGTCTGTGTCCCCTCAGCAACCTCTGATACACAGGCTGCCCTGAGCATCACATCACCCTACAGTAGATGCCAACTCAGACCTCCCATCTATCATATCATGGCAACTTTGATGCCAACTCAGACCTCCCATCCATCATACACACCTCCGACCCTACCTCCCATCCCTGCACTGAATATATGAGAGCTTCCAGTCTGCCTCCATAACTTACTCATACTATGACCTTGGACAGGTTACTACACCTCTTTAAAACTCATACTGTTCGTCTCTAAAACAAGAATAATAGCACCTACTTTATACTATCACTGTGAAGATCAAATGAATAACATAAAGCTTTTAGAATGTGCTTGTGGCAATAATTGTTATATAGCACGAATAATGATGACAGTAATAAATTGTCTTAGCCTTATGCAAAGCTCTTCTTCAATCATTGTTGTGACCTACATTCCTGATTAACATATTCAGACCTTCTGCCTGTTTTTTTCAGTATCTATATCTGACATGTCAGGGAACCCTAATTCACTTCCAAAACAATGCTCTTGTAGATCTTTTTCTTCTCTGTTGAAAATAAAAAAGCCTCTGGGATTTGTATTGCTTTCTCTCCCCATTTGCATATCCTTGTGGTCTCTGCCCCATTCAAGAAAAATCCCTCAAGTTCTAGTTCTTCCTTGCCCTTGAACTAACTACTGTGCCAGCTATAACTGATCACAGTCCTCACTTAAACACCTTCTCATCTGGTCCTAGGTTTTGGCCCCCCCCCCCCCACTATAAGAAAATTTTCTACTGATAGACAAGAATAAAAGAAATCTCCTTCTTCCGTATCAACAAACCACACTAAGTTTCACAGTAATTTATTTAGTCATGTATGGAGTGGGAGCTCATGGGTTTCTGGCCCCTCCACAGGGAGCCATTGGCAGGTGATGACTGCTTTGGGGGGGGGGTCATTCTCTTCAGTGGTATAGCCATTGGCAAATCACCCATGCATTAATGGATAGTGGATATGCATAACTCCATACCAATGCCCACTCATGCATGACTAGTTAAATGCAATGGTTCACAAAACAAAAGGAAATGATAGTATAAAAGGGACTTGTTAGAAGAAGTGGGGAGTTGATGGGGGATGGCAGGAAGATGGGGGCAGAAGGGTGAATGTGACTAGAGTATGCTATATACATACATGAAAATTATCAAAGGTGAGTTAATAAAACATTGTTTAGTAGTAGAAAATTAATGCAATATAGGGCGACATGAATAAATGAGTTAACATGTCTTAAAGTTTTATTTCTTTATTTTCTCCCAATGGTTTCTGAATGTGAACTATTATGTTGTCAGTCTGCATAAGATGCTACAATGGAGAGCTGTGCAATTTTTATATGAGTTTTCTGAAAAAATTTGATTCATTCTATTTGAAATTGCTTATGAAGGTACATCTTTTTTAGAGAGATGTGATCCAAAACTCCTGTGTTTAAAAATAAACTCAAAACCAAATTTTGATATCATTGCAAACTGGTTTAAGAATATATGCATGTGGGGCTAAGTATGGAGCTTAGTATGAAAGTATGTGCTAAGCATGTACAAGCCTTGGGTTCCACTTCCACTCATCCCCCAAAACTGGGTCCATTGCATTTCTGCACTAGTGTGAATCCTCAAGAGTGCTTTTTCTCAGTTCATTCAGATCTCTTGTATGCTCTCTGAAGTACATCAAGTATTCTATCTGATTGGAGCTCTGTATATCTCTCTTAGCATTTCTATTCTTTTTCTTCCTTTCTCTGTCTCTGTCTCTGTCTGTCTCTCTGTCTCTGTCTCTCTGTCTCTGTCTGTGTGTCTCTCTCTCTGTGTCTCTGTCTCTCTCTCTGTTTCTCTCTGTCTCTGTCTCTCTCTGTCTCTCTCTGTCTCTCTCTCTCTCTCTGTCTCTCTGTCTCTCTGTCTCTCTCTCTCTCTCTCTCTCTCTCTCTCTCTCTCTCTCTCTCTCCCCAAGACAGGGTTGCTCTGCATAGCCTTGGCTGTCTTGGAATTTACTCTGTAGACCAGTCTGGCCTTGAACTCACAGAGATCCACCTGCCTCTGCCTCCCAAGTGCTGGGATTAAAGGTGTGCATCATCAGTACCTGGAAGCATTTCTATTTTTATGTTTTTTGGGGGGGAAGTTTCTCATGTTTGCATTTTTGGGACCTCTTTTCCTACAGCACACAGACCCTGACTACTCGGCTGCCTATGTTGTCATAGAGACTGATGCAGAAGATGGACTCAAGGGCTATGGCATTACTTTCACTCTGGGGAAGGGCACTGAAGTTGGTGAGTTTGAGGATTCAAGTCTTGAGTTTTCAGAATGCATCATTTTTCACATAGATTCCATTTTTACTCTATTTTTCTCTGTAATCATGCTGTTCAAATGGAGAGAGGGCTCAGTGGTTAAGAGCACTGGCTGCTCTTCCAGAGGACCAGGGATTAATTTCCAGCACCCACATGGCAACGCATTGCTGCCTGTGACTCCAGTTTCAGGAGATCCAACACTTTCACACAGACATACATGCAGGCAAGACATGAATGTACATGAAATAAAAATAAAATAAAAAAAGAAAGCAGAGTTGTTGGTGAATATTATTTTAAGGTGTGTTACTTTTATGTTGCATTTGTTTAACTCTGTGAAGCTGTGGTACTGTGCCTGTCTAAAACACATTATGGTCTAATAAAGAGCTGAATGGCCAATAACAAGGCAGGAGAAAGGATAGGCAGGCTGGCAGGCAGAAAGAATATATAGAAGGAGAAATCTGGGAGGAGAGGAAAAGAAATGGAGAAGAAGAAGAAGAAGTAGCAAGAGAAGGCAGGGGACCCAGGGACCAGCCACAGAGTAAGAGCAAGATTTACACAAGAGAACGAGAAAAGCCCAGAGGAAAAAGACAGATGGGTTAAGTTAAGGAAAGCTGGCAAGCAACAAACCAAAATAGGGCGAGGCATTTATAATTAAGAATAAGCCTCTGTGTGTGATTTATTTGGGAGCTGGGTGGTGGGCCTCCCAAAAAGAGCCAAAACAAAAAACAACACAGAGTCCCATATCAGAAGAATGCATTAACTTACTGAGGAATCAGACATAAAAGGTATATTTATAATATAGTGTGAAAAGTACTGTTTTTTAAAAATGTATCTGAACAGCATGGAGAAATGTTCTTTCCCTCACCCAAAGGCTTGGGGAAGGTTTCGGAATAGAGGCGAGTCCCAAGAGTAATAGAATCTATCTTCTGGGTAAAAGAGGGGACCAGACAGGGATTCAGCAACTCATTCCCACATCCCACTTTCCCCATTAGGTTAAGGATCTCCTGTAAAAGTTTCCCACAAGGTAGTGACTGCTGACCAAGATCCATTTGTGAGCTGTTTCTGCCTTTCTGCAACTTTAATTACACCTACCTACATGCTGAGCATTCTATGAAGTTGCTGTCATTGTCCATACTTCATGCCATACAGCACAACCCTGACACATTTCATAACCTACACAGTGGACTTATAAAACCTGGGGCAGACCACTGAAACCACTCTATTAAAAGCTAAATCTTTGAACTTCACTGCTTTTGGAACATAGTGGAGGGACCTGGAGCACTAAGATGAGATACTGTTCTTCAGTTGTATTAAGATAACTTTACCTGCCTCACCCACATTCCTGATGGAGGTCTTGGGGCAGGGGTAAATCAACTCTGTAGCTAGAGTTTTCCTGCCTGGCCCACGGTCAGGATAAATCTCTTTCACCTGCCAGTCCCACAGCCGCTCAGACCCAACCAAGTAAACACAGAGACTTACATTGCTTACAAACTGTATGGCCGTGGCAGGCTTCTTGCTAACTGTCCTTATATCTTATATCAATCCATTTCTATAAATCTATACCTTGCCACATGGCTCGTGGCTTACCGGCATCTTTACATGCTGCTTGTCCTGGTGGCGGCTGGCAGGCAGTGACTCCCTCTGCCTTCCTGTTCTTTTAATTCTCTCTGTTAGCCCCACCTGTACTTCCTGCCTAGCCACTGCCAATCAGTGTTTTATTAGCAACACATTTGCCATACAGAATTTCCCACAGCACAACTCCCATCTCTTTTTTACTTTAATGCATGTTTCTTTTGTGTTAGTGTTATTGGCCTCCACATTTTCCAGACTACATCCAGATAGAATCCATTTAAATTTTGATCTTCCTCTGTATTTCCTGAGACTCACTGCATCTCAGTGTTACTTAAACTTGCACCAAAAATGAAATTTTTCATTAGCTCAGTATGATTCTTCCTGCAACCTTTGTCAACTCATTTACCAAGTTATTATTTTAAGTTCACCACCATCACCCAAAATGAGAAAAAAAATAGCGTGTTCCTCATTATTAAAGAGTATGAGTATGTATGTGTGACCAAGATATAGGGAGAGCAGGTTGTATATTAATGTATAGAATAGACCAAAGGTTTCTTTTTGTTGAGTGGATTTTTCCACCAACTCAACTTGTGGGAGAAAACTTAGGTTTAGTCAGCAAGAAGCTGCCTTTAAGGCTAATTTTTGCCATATGAATCTCCCCATCCTAGAACCAAAACACCACAACCCAAATTTCTATTGAATGCAGAAATTTTTAGTTAACCTTTTGCAGCATCTTCATGTCAAGCAAGGAAAATCCACATACTATAGATAAAATTTTCACTGTGGCTTGTTCCACTCTTCGAGTCATAGAAGTTGAGATCATTCACAGCTTTTGTTAGATGCATTTGCTATTGTGGTAGAGACCATAGGCTGCTTTACCCAGTGATTTATAACAACAATCAAAGCCACGAGGCCAGAGTTTGATGTAGATAATAATATACCTCACTGTGAGTCACTAACTTACTCTAGATTTTTGTTTTAATCCAAGAACATCAACCGTCAAGGAATGAAGAGGACATCGTCTTCTTGCAGTTTTGTGGCATAAATATCCCAACTAGAATGATTGTGTATTCTATTAACAAAAGCCCTAGAGAACCCATAATGGTTGTTTCAGCCCTAAATGCTGCATCCATCAGCAAATGTTCAGTCACTGGAAAGCTGTGTCACTCAGACATGGTGCTGCTTTAAAAATGTCTTTATCTAGCATACAGTAAAGCTGTATCCCTATAACTATCCTATTAAATGACCTAAAAGTTTACTATGGAATCAATACAACACCAAACAAATTTACCAAAATATTTTGTAATAAATTAATTGCTTTGGGGCACATTAATGACTTGTTTATTATGGTCTTTGACACATGGACTAAGTGTGTCCTAAAAGGAACAAGGTCTGGAAGGACTTTCACTTGCACATATGAGACAATGTCCTACCATGGGCTCCCTCCAAGGGCCTCTTCAAATAACACAATGAAGCCCTTTTTATTACTTTATTAAAATACTGAGTTTATTTCACATGTATATTTGTCTCCCTACCATTTCCACATCTGACCACACTATTACTATGTCCTATCATAACATTCCATATATACTTAAAACCAAGTAAAGGGTGGAGTTCCATTCTTGAAAACTAAACAGGCATTTTAGATAACACATTCTTGGCAATGGAACCTGGACAACATTTATCAAACACAGTAGGGAGAGTTCTCACTTTGCATTATAAAAAGGACAGCCAGATATCAACTGTTACAGAAATGAAATAAGATGAATATTTCAAACTATTTAAACCATTTTCTTAAAGAGACTTCCTCTACTGCCAGAGATCTTGAATAGCCTCCTGGTCAGTCATCCAGAAGCAATTCTTCACATAATGAATTTGGCTTCCACTTTTGGAAGAGAACCACCTTTATTTATACTTGCTTGCATTTTTGGCTTAATATCTTCTATAGAACTAGGTCCTTTAGGTGTTTTGGGAGTTTTTTCCTGTTTTGTTTTGTTTTTTTAAAGACTCTTGACCTTTTGATCTTGGTGCTAATGGTTTTCAGTCTTTTCCATTTTGGTTCAATTTTTGTACATTTTTGATTGGGTATTTCGTACAGATTTTTTCACTGGAACTTTTTCTTCAGTTTCTTCATTATCAAAATCATCATCATCATCACCATCATCATCATCTTTGTCAAGCTTTTCTTTTTTCTGTGGAACCTTGCTTATTACCACTTCCAGTACCAGTCTCTATTCAGACATACTTAAGAGTTTTACATCCTCCTCATCTTCATCTTCTGACTCTGCAGCTTCCTCTACGGCTACTAGGTGCTGTCCACTAATGTGTGCAGGCTCTGAACCACCCTTCAACCTTAAGGACCACAGGTCGTATAACTTCAAAGACCCCCAAGGGAAACTGTTAGTTGTACAGACATTTTCAAAGTTTTCAGTGTTTCTTTAATTGGACTGCCTTCATAGTTCACTGCTTCTGCCCCTATGATGTGTGATTCTTCTTTTGCTCCTGCCTGTAAACCATTCTTAGTTTACTAAATGGTGCTCATTCTCATCATTATCCACCTTACAAGTGACAATCTTTGTCAGTCTTTGTTCACAACCGAAAAGGTCGTTCTGAGGCATAAGAGGGTTCATGTCCATATCCATTGAGTCTTCCGTAAGTGGAAGCATGCACTTCAGTGTGAGAGAAGTCATGCCAGGCACAATGAACCCTTTTAAAGCACCAAAAATAAATAGTTAATGGTGATGTTAACCCAAATTATGTTTAACTTTAACTGCATACTGAAAATGTAGTATAAGTCACTGGGAAGAAGTTTAATGCTATAATGGTATTTTCATGTACATAAAGTGTTCTTTATGCAAGTATGCTACATGCAAATAAATTCATCTTCAGTAGTATATGATGTTGTGAATCAAGTATCTTTATTTGCCACCATTTAAAAATAAGTTCAAATTAAAAAACAAAATAAAATAAAAATAAAGTAAGTTCATAGTTCCGTAAGTCAGAGTGTTCTTATCCTTTTAGAACAATGAATTAGCAAGGTTTGGCTTTGAACCTCCTTGCCTAACACATTACCCAGTGAATAGGAAAAGACTTTGGGAATAGTAACTAAACTTACAAGTCTATGATTTTGCTTTTCACATGACAACCAATCAGAATATATTTGCTCCACTCAGTATGTGGCCTCCTAGCTGTTGTAGTTATGTCTAGTTCTTAGTTACAGCAGGCACAGACACATTTTGGAAGAATATTAAAGTATATGAGTTTTTTTGTATTTTAATTATTTTCATAAAATGTCCATATCCATTTGTTTGTGGTATTTTAATGTCTTAATTTCCTGACTGCATATTAAAACATGAACAAGAGTACAATCCTATTTTGATAGTTGTCTGTGCTGTGAATGCTCTTGCCCACCACGTGCTTCACAAGGATCTCAGGGACATCGTTGGTGACTTCAGAGGCTTCTACAGACAGCTCACAAGTGATGGGCAGCTCAGATGGGTAAGGAATGTATTTTGTTTTAAAAAATTTGTGTGTGTGTGTGTGTGTGTGTGTGTGTGTACCCATGTAGGCCAGAAGAGGGTGTAAGATCCCCTGAAGCCAGGGTTACACAAGTTTGTGAGTCACCTGGTGTGGTATTGGGAATCCAATTCCAGTTCTCTGAAAGATCAGCTAGTCCCCTTATCCTCTGAGCTATCTCTCTAGCTCCGGGGATATGTTTTATAAAAAGCTTTTATAAATAATGTTTCTACAGTCTGTGATGGCCTTTGGTTGTAACAAATATAAAAATAGAGAAGGGTTTTCAATTTTTTTTTCATAAAAAGTTTCATTCAGTTAAATTAAGGCTTGAACCATTTAGATCATCAGCATTTTGAGATAGTTCCTTTCTATAAGACTTGAATTTGAATGCATTTGGATCTCAAGAAATCCAACTATTATATACTACACTGCCTACTGTCTGGATCAGACAGAGTCCAGCCAGGCCTGAAATTGTGGTTTATGCCTATAATCCCAGCACTAAGATTGTGATCACCATGGGCTTGAGGCCAACTTGGGCTACAGAGTAAGAACCTGTTTCAAAAGGACAAATAAAGAGGTCTAGAAGATAAAAGTCCAAATGGGCAGCCCTTTGGGTGAGGATGTGAATAGTAGTGTCATTGTAGGAGTAGCTAGTAAAGTAGAGAATGTAAGAGGAAAGCTATGAACATAGAGGAGAATTGTGCTTTGTATATATAGGTGAGTATCTGAACCATAAAGTCAAAGCATGAAAAAATAGTTCTAAAGAAAGGACTCTAGGCCAGGTTGTGGTGGCGCATTCCTTTAATCCCAGTACTTGGGAGGCAGAGCCAGGCAGATCTCTGTGAGTTCAAGGCCAGCCTGGTCTACAGAGTGAGTTCCAGGACAGGCACCAAAACTACACAGAGAAACCCTGCCTCGAAAAACCAAAAAAAAAAAAAGAAAGAAAGAAAGAAAGGAGACTCTAACACAGCAAGATAACTCCAGTAATCTAGACTTTTTCCTGTCTCCTGATACCAAGTTTCTCTTTTCTAAGTCTGTTCAGTTTCCTTTCAATGCAGAGACAGGCACAAGAAACTTTCTCTGTTTTCTTGGCTTGTATTTTTAACTTTATGTAAAGTAAGTTAAACATGCTTTGAAAAGTCACACCTTGAAGGAGCTCCCATTAGCCAAATCTTGAATAATTTCAACATGAGAATAGATAGGATAATAATGGCTTATAACTGTTATAATGTAAGAACCCATGAGTCTGTTTAGGCAATAAATAAAGGAAAGTTCATCATCAATAGAATGCAACCTAATGAGTATGAGGCCAATAGTGACATCATAGTTGTAGTTAATTGAGCTGAGTTGTAGTTAATCTGGGGCAGTAATATACTTCTTGGAAAAGGAAAACAGTAACTCCATAGTAAATAAAATAAATGAATATTAACTTACTAAAGCAGTATAATTTAATAACCCTGATAATAAGGCAGGATAACATCATCAATTATATAATATGTTATGTTAATCAGCCCATATTGAGGGACACTAGACAAGTCAAGGCCCACACTCTAAAAATGGCACTCTCATTCAAAGACGTATAAATGAATTTTACATAAAAGAGGCTGAAGACACATGCCAGCTAAATGCAACATGTGGTCCTGAGTCAGATATGAGTCAGGACAAAATGAAGCACATTATTGGGAAATTGGTAAGATTTGATTATGGGCCGTCTTTTAGATAACATTCCATCAACATATTTCTGGAATATGATCATTGTATTATGAGGACACATGTAGGAAAATGTCCTAGTTTTTAGGAACTGCAAACAGAGGTATTTATGATTACAAGAAAAGGATGATATTTGCAACTTTGCTTTTAGATGGTTGAGAAAATTAAATGTGTTCAGAGACAGAGAAGAGAGGCAGTTCAGGCTTTTTATTTCTACTTTTGCAACTTTTCTGAGAGTCAGAAACTGAATTTCCAATGCTGCCAATTTTTTTGTTTTTGAGCCAGGGTCTTTCTGTGTAAAACAGGATGGCCTTAAACTCATGATCCTCTCTCCTCAGCTTCCTGAGTTCTGTGAGTGTAGATGTTTGCTACCACACCTGGTTTGTCTTTAAATTCTCCAAAAAAATGTCCCCAGAGAAAGCCCAGATATCTTTTCTGAACTAAGACAACACTGTTGTGCTTTGTTTCCCAACCAGATTGGTCCAGAGAAAGGTGTAGTACACCTGGCCACGGCAGCCGTTCTGAATGCTGTGTGGGACCTGTGGGCAAAGCAGGAAGGGAAGGTAATGATTTCAGAGGCACGCCTGTGGCTCCCCAACTCAAGGGGCTACATGACTGTAGTCAGACATTTGTCGGGGCAGGACCAAGGAAAAGGGGGAAGGGACAACAAAGGTAAAGAAGCAGTTAGGGGGTAGCAAGACCCATGGGAGCATTGGGGATGGGGCGGGAAATGAACCACATGTCTGGTGGCAGTACCATTAGTGCATTCACATCCGACAAAAACGATTGTTTTACACGTCTTTCTTTCTTTCTTTCTTTCTTTCTTTCTTTCTTTCTTTCTTTCTTTTTCATTCAAGCCTTTATGGAAGCTGCTTGTGGACATGGTAAGTAGAGTCTTTAATGTTATAGTTATTTCTAAAGGAAATATTTTGTAGATTACATGGTATTTTTGATAATCAGTAAGAATATTCAGGACTAGTCTGTTGATCACTGATTATAAAATGAATGATGGGAATGAACCCAGGGCCTTGCATGCTAGGTAAGCACTCTACCACAAACTCATATTCCCAGCTCATTTCTGACTATTTGAAATAGCAGATAGCTGTGCTCATGCAGGCAAGCAAGGATAGGAGGCAGTGAGTTCAAGTCCTCCTTTCTTCTGAAGGGTCCTTACAAATGTCATACAAGTTCTGAGCTCCTACTGCTTGAGAAAATCACCTGAATCATTAGGAGCCTCAGAATCAGTTTAAATATCAAATGAAAATACAACTCCATCAATTTTGAAAAGCCACATACTATATTACTAAGACATCTTATGGCCACTTTAAAAACATGATCAGGTTATGGCAGTTTCCACCATAAAGTTCCATCAGAGCAACAGTGTAATACTGAATTCCAAAGACATACAGTTGGCTGTTTTCTTTCTCAGATAACTATTTGTAGCACGGATGAGTGCCTGATTGCTAAGGAGAGTAAAAAAAAAAATTCTTTGTGCTAGTTAATGAGGAGGGACCTTCAGACCCAAGTAGACCTGACTTTCAGCACAGGCTTCATTAATAAGCAGCAGAACATCCTTGAGCATGTTGCTTATCACTGAATGGTAGGTGACTCATGTGATTTCTGAGGGCCCACAAATAAGGGCCCTGTCTCAGGGTTTCTCTTGCTGTGAAGAGACACCATGACCACGGCAACTCATTTAATTGAGGTGGCGGCTTACAGTTCAGAGGTTCAGTCCATTATCATCATGGTGGGGAAGCATGGTGGCGTGCAGGCAGACATGGCACTGGAGAAGAAGCTAAGAGTTCTACATCTTGCAGACAACAGGAAGTTGACTGAGACACTGGGCAGTATCCTGAGCATAGGAAACCTCAAAGCCTGCCCCCACAGTGACATACTTCTCTAAGGAGGCCCTACCCACCCAACGAAGTCACATCTCCTAATAGTGAACTTATGAACTTATGGGGACCAGTTACATTCAAATCACCACAGGATGCCATTATTATTTGATAGCAAAGTGAAGGAAAAAGCAATGAACATGGGCTTTGAAGATTGTTGGGCTAGGAGACTTTGCTCCTCCTCTAGAGGCAGATGGAGCCTAGATGCTCACACAGCTTTCCGACAGACTGAGGGTTGCATGGGGCCATTTTAAGGGAAGGGTATGGGAAAGCTTAGCCTTTCACAGGGGTATAACTGATAGTCATGAAAAGAATTTGAAGTCCAGCTAGGCATAGTGGTGCACGTTTTTATTCTAAGCACTCTGGAGGCAGAAACAGGTGGATCTTGAGGCCAGTCTGGTCTACATAGTGAGTTTCAGGATAGCCAGACCTACATAGTGAGATTTAGAAAATGAGCAAACAAACAAAATGAAAAAGAATTTGAAGTTCAGCAGAGTGGTGCCTGAGGTCTCACCTGAAGACTTTCCATCCTTTATTTATATTTTATGGAATTGGGTGTCTTGCCTGCACGTATGTCTGTACCACATGTATATAGTATCTGCAGAGACCAGAAAAGGGTATTGGATTCCCTGAAACAAGTTATAGATGGTTGTGGGCAGCAGTGTGGGTGCTAGGAATTGAATGTGGGTTTTCTAGAAGAACTGCTAGTGCTCTTAACCATGACACTGAGTCATCTCTCTAGTCTGCTTCCCATCTTTTAGATTCTGTTTTCTGTCCCGGTCATCTTCTAAAAGATGCAGGGTCTCCAGGTTGAAAGAGTTTTTGAGATTTTCTGTTCTAATGACATATTACTAGTCAAATGGATATTAATGGGAACAGAGTTGTGATTAACTTCCTCATGACTGCTATGTGGGGATGAGGATATCAGGCCCAGGCATCCTGGGCAAAGTGGGGAGTGAGCATGAAGGAACAGGACTAGCACACGGCCAGCATTCTTCTGGAGGATTAGTGCATCGCTCGCCTCCTGTCAGGAAATCAGTCTTTGGGGAGATGGCCACAGTCACACTATGGTCCACACTTGTGGACCCAGGGCTGAACGGAGTGGTCGACTCTGAACACAGCCTTCCCTCCACTCTGCTGTGCTGTTCCAGGACTACCTTCACCATCTCATAGTTCAGTGAAATCAGGGTGCCAGGTAGACCAGACTCAGAGGGGAACTCAAGGCACCATCTATTCCTTCGCTTTGTGCTGAATGTTCACTGGGTACCAAGCCCTCTGGCCAAGAATCCAGGTTAATTGGAAAGAACAGGGCAGTGGCAGGAAGTAAACGTTAAGACAGGAGGGTTGAGGGTCTGAGAGCTCCTTAGGGGCAGCAATGAATCTCTAAAATGTTCAATACTAAGGAATGACAGAACCAGACACACAAATCCAAAGATCCCTTCCTGGAAAGGATAAGCCCATGGGATCAGTGTAAGTATAGATAAATGATCTGCCTATGGATTGATCTGGGCCTTTCTCTTCCTGTGCACCAGGATCCACAGGTGCTGTTGTCCTGCATTGATTTCAGGTACATCACTGACGTCTTGACAGAAGAGGATGCCTATGGTGAGTTATGTGTAAGCTGGGGGTCTGGAAGGGTTCTGGTGCTTACCAAGGAGTGAACACAGCAGATGCAGACTCTGTCGTCTACATGAGTGATTGATACTATTCTCCTCCTCCTCCTCCTCCCCAGAAATACTGAAGAAAGGTCAGCTTGGTAAAAAAGAAAGAGGTATGTTGTGAGAAAATGTCCTGCTCTGTTTGTGCTATCAATGTCTACTTTTGAACATCCATGTCTTCTGGGGTGCACATGATGCTCCCAGATACCCTGTACTAAGCATTAGATCCTTAGTCATACATGCAAATCTGGGTGAAGAGGCCACTAGGAGTGTGACTTGGCTGCAGGGCTCAGTTCAGCAATAGTTCAAGGAGGTTTAGCTTTCATTTTGCACTGTGGGATAGGGAACTTTGAGGAGCAAGGCATTCAGTGAATATCCTTATTGTTTGAGTTGGACACAACCGGAAGTGGACTAATGGTAATGAGTGTATAAAGGACACCCAAGAGAACAACTGGACTCCCTGTGGGTAACAACTTAGCTCTCGACAATTCTAATTCTGAAGTTTCCTAGAAAGTGCCAAATGTTGTGTTTTCCAGAAGAGCAAATGCTAAGACACGGCTACCCTGCCTACACCACATCATGTGCCTGGTTGGGGTATTCAGACAGCACACTGAAGCAGGTAAGCTTTTAAACCTGTTTTCACAGACAGGCCAAAGCAGGAGAAGCAAGCTAGTTCATATATATTCACACCACGATCATCATACCTGGCTCTGATAACCAGATAACTGGGAATACACCCACACACCCCAGTCTCCTTGGACACACACACACACACACACACACACACACACACACACCCCAGTCTCCTTGGACACACACACACACACACACACACACACACACACACACACCAGTCTCCTTGGACACACACACACACACACACACACACCGGTATCCTTGGACAACAACTAGGTGTCCTTAGACACACACACACACACACACACACACACACACACACACACACACACA